>JAKSZT010010581.1:2000781-2255309 GCA_026826555.1 Tolypeutes matacus | reverse complement strand
AAAAATAGATAAATGGGATCTCATCAAAATTAAAAACTTCTGCACCTCAAAGGATGTTATTAAGAAAATAAAAAGGCAGCCTACCCAATGGGAAAAAATATTCGGCAACCATATATCTGATAGGAGCCTAATATCCTGCATATATAAAGAAATCCTACACCTTGAAAATAAAAGGACAAACAGCCCATTTTAAAAATGGGCAAGTGACCTGAAAAGACACTTCTCCAAGGAAGAAATACAAATGGCTAAAAAGCACATGAAAAAATGCTCAACATTGCTTGCTATCAGGGAAATGCAAATCAAAACTACAATGAGATACCATCTTACACCCATCAGAATGGCAGCTATTAAAAAAACAGGAGACACTAAATGTTGGAGAGGATGTGGAGGAATAGGAACCCTCATCCACTGCTGGTGAGACTGCGGTATGGTCCAGCCACTGTGGAGGACAGTTTGGCGGTTCCTCAGAAAACTAACAATAGATCTTCCGTACAATCCAGCAATTCCACTGCTGGGTATATACCCAGAAGAACTGAAAGCAAAGACACAAACAGATATATGCACACCAACGTTCATAGCGGCATTGTTTACCATTGCCAAAAGTTGGAATCAGCCCTGGGGCCCATCAACAGACGAATGGATAAGCAAAATGTGGTACATACATACAATGGAATATTACTCAGCTGTAAGAAGGAACAAAGTGCTAACACATGGAATAATGTGGATGAATCCTGAAGACCTTATGTTGAGTAAAGCAAGCCAGGCACTGAAGGATGAACAGTATATGATCTCACCGATCTGAACTGAGGAAAGTGAGCAGTCTCTGAGAACCATTGTCTGAAAGATAGGTTAAGAAAGGAGAGTAAGAGAAGAGCAGACTTTGAGCCATCACTCATATGGACATAATCTATGGTAAAGGGATAGAGTGTGGTTGCATGTTGGGGGATGGGGCAGATGAGTGGTGGTGTTCCTGGGTTTGGTGGTGCAGCACTGGGGGGTGGGTGGATTAGGAAGGGCAGGTTCAAATCCCCAGGGCATGTAACTGTGAATCTTGACATTCCATGGGTAGGGAGAGGTGGTATCATGGGCCCTGGGTGGCTGGGGGAAAGGGAACAGTCAAGATCTAATGGGGTGTTTGGTGGTCATGGGGAAGGTTTTTCATTACCTTAAAGTAATGGACACAGGACATGGTAAATATCATCAAAATTATTAAACTGTATCATCTAAATTGTAAACTATACTGTAAATCATTGACAATGTTTAGTTGCTATATTTTGCTATCTGTATAACAGTTATAGCAATGCTAACATTAAAAAAAAAGGGGGGGGGGCTTAATATGGGGTGGGGAAGGGGGAGTGGTTTGGTATCTGGGAGTCTCCAGCACTCCGTGTGTGACTTTGCTGTGACCTAAAATTTCTTTGAAAATCAAATGAAAAATTGGGAGACAATGGGGATTGAGAGGGGGAAGGTGTCACGGCACGCCAGACTTCCGATAACACAGTGATAAAAGGAAGGAAAGAAAAAAAAAAGGCATTTCCTTTTTGCCCATTTTTTGAATGTCCCAATCCGCTAATTATATTTTATTTTGTTTTGTTTTTTGTTTGATTATTTGTTTTTTTTCTTTCTCTTTTCTTTTTTTTTTTTTTCTTCCCCTGAGTTTCCTTATGTTTGTCTCTTGCATGTAAGCTTATCATACTTGTTTCTTTTTCCTAGTAAGTGTATTTGATTATTTTATGGGCTACATGTTCATGGAGGATTTGGATCACAGAAGGGGTACAATGGGTACTGCAGGGGATTATTGGTGGGGAGTGTCTGGGAGGGGGTTTTATGGGAATTAGTTCATCCGAATATACATGAAAGATATACAAAATCGTTCAAAAGATCAAAAGATGGGGCATGGTCACGATGGGTGGACAATCACACAATAAATGAGGGACTATGAATTCCTTGCCTGGGGAGCTCTGCCACAGTCTCCAAGGGAGCAGCAATAGTCCTCTGAGTGCAGGGACAGTGTCTGTCAAAAGAGGATGACCCACTGATGTGTTCTTTTTATTGATGACTACCCTTGTGAGTCTTTGCTCTTGTAACTGAGACTTAGCCTGCAGTTGTGGGGTGCCTAAGGGTTGCCACCTGGGATCCTCCTTGTTGCTCAAATGTGGCCTCTCTTTAAGCCAAACTCAGCATATGATTGCATTACCTTCCCCCCAACGTGGGACATGACTCCCGGGGATGAGCCTCCCTGGCAACGAGGGATTAATACCAAGTGCCAACTGGCAACACAACTGGAAAAAGACCTTGAATTAAAGGGGGAAAGGGTAAAGACAAATGAGTTCAAATGGCTAAGAGACTTCAAAGAGAGTCGGGAGGTCATCCCAGAGGTAAGTTTTACGCACACCTCAGAGGGAACTCATAGAACATCTAAGTGCCTATCATCCCACACAGAGGGTTTCTTGAGCGCTCTCGAGACAGCCAGGTCCTATATAAGTGGGGATAGACCCAGAGACTGATGCCTTATCAGTGGGCTCTATTTTGGAATCTGTGCTCCTGAGAGTGACAGAATTGGACTCAAATAAGTCCTCCCTGCACAAGGTTCATCAGTCCCTTTTATTCAAACGTATATGTGATGCTGAAGTTTTTAGGTATACTTCCAGAGACTGGAGCCTCTGGCCTACCTATGTGCCAGGTGTGCATGGAATCTCGGTGGAGCTGCAACTCCTACCCTACAGCTCAATGGACTCATCCAAGTCACCTGGCGAGGAGACAACGATGAGCAATGGCCATCCCAGGGAATGGAGAGGGCCTGCATCTGTAGGCAGGATCATCCCACCCACCATATCCATGGGATATAAGCCCTCTCTCACTTGGAGTTGGAGTGGACATCACCATCCCAGTCCCCTCAGGATTGGGGAAAGAACTATGGACTAGAGTGGACTTGATGGTATTCTGTTGTTCACATATGGTGATTCTAGCAATGGAAGAAATTATAACAATGAGGTGGAGCCAGTGGCCACTTGACTCTTTTGGGGCAGGGAGGGGACGAGCAGTTGAAATACAGGGGCTTCTTTGGGATTTGGAGGTTGCCTGAGTACCTTTGTGGCAACGGATGTAGGCCATTTTAAGTCAGCACACAGCACTCAGAACTGTGTGGGAGAGAGTGTGGTCTACGGTGTGAACTGTGGTCTATGGTTGGTGGCAAGGTCCCAGGATGTGTAAGTCCATTGAGGGTGGTGGGCCACACTTGTGGGAGATGTTTGTGTGGGATGTGGTGGGAGGTGTGGGAGGTGGGCAACATGGGAACCCCAGTGGGTTCCATGTAATACTTTGGGTATCTAAGCACCTCTTAAAATATATTTATATATATACATAAATAACATTTTTGTAAGCAAATGCACATATATGCATATATATTTGTATATCATTTTGCAAATGTTGGTATGTATTGTGAAAATTTTGATTTTTACCCACAATAAAAAAAAAAAAAAAAAAAAGAAAACTAAAGTCCAATCTCTCTAATGAACTTAGATGCAAAAATCCTCAACAAAACACTTGCTAATAAAATCCAACAATATATCAATCGAATTATACACCATGATCAAGTGGGTTTTATCCCAGGTATGCAAGAATGGTTCAACATGAGAAAATCAATTAATGTAATATGCATTAACAGATCGAGGAGAAAAAAAATCATGATTATCCCTACTAATGCAGAAAAGGCATTTGTCAAAATACAGCACCCTTTTTTTGAGAGAAACACTTTAAAAGATAGGATTATAAGGTAACTTCCTCAACATGATAAAGGCGATATATGAAAAAAAAACAAAACAGATAACATCATATTCAATGGTAAAAGGTTTTCCCTCTAAGATCTGGAACAAGACAAGATGCCCACTCTCACCACTCTTGCTTAACATTGTATTAGAAGTACTTGCTAGAGAACTCAGGCAAGAAAAAGAAATAAAATGCCTCCAAATTGGAAAGGAAGAAGTAAAACTTTCACTATTTGAAGATGACTACAACTAAGCTATCAGAGCTAATAAATGAGTTCAACAAAGTTGTGGTATATAAGATCATCACACAGAAATCATTATTGTTTCTGTACACTATTAATGTGTTATCTGAAGAAGAAATCAAGAAAAAAAATTCTATTTATAATAGCAGCTACAAGAATCAAATATCTAGAAATAAACTTATCTAAAGATGTAAAGGACTTGTACACAGAAAACTATATAGCAATGCTAAAGGATATCAAATAAGACCTAAATAAATGGAAGAATATGCCAAGCTCATGGATTGGAAGACTAAATATCATTAAGATGTCTATCCTACACAAACTGATTTACAGATTCCATACAATCCCAATAAAAGTTCAAACAACATTTTTTATTGAACTGGAAAAGCCAATTATCAAATTTATTTGGTAGGGTAACAGACTCTGAATAGCCAAAAACATCTTAAAGAAGAAAAACAAAACTGGAAGAATTACCCGACTTTAAACCATACTACAAAGCTACAGTGGTCAAAACTGCATGGTATTGGCACAAGGATAGACATACTGACCAATGGAATCAAATTGAGAGTCCAGATATAGACCCATGCATATTCGGCCAACTGAGATTTGACAAGGCCACCAAGCTCACTCAACTGGGACAAAAAGTTTCTTCAACAAAAGGTGCTTGAAGAACTGGATATAGATATCCAAAAGAATGAAAGAGGATCACCATCTCATGCCCTATACAAAAATTAACTGAAGATAGATCAAAGACCTAAATATAAGAGCCAAGACCATAAAATTCCTAGAAGATAATGTAGGGAAGCATCTACAAGATCTGGTAGTAGGAAATGGTTTCATAAACTTTACACCCAAAGCATGAGCAATGAAAGAAAATATAGATAAATGGGACTTTCTCAAAATTAAAAACTTTTGTGCTTCAAAGGAGTTTGTAAAAAAAAAAAAAAAAAAAGTGAGAAGACAGCCTACTCAATGGGAAAAGATATTTTGGAACCACCTATCTGATAAAGGCCTAATATCCAAAATATATAAAGAAATCTCACATCTTCAAAATAAAAAGACAAACAATTTAAGAAATGAGCAAGATCTATAGAAGATGAATGTGTTCAAGTGGTCATGGCATGTTGTCTCAGTGGGAGAAGACCCACACAATAACTGAAAGAATTTTGAATTCCCATCTTGAGAAGTCCTGCTACATTCTCTAGTAGAGTGGCAAGAATCCCCCAAGAACATGGGCTGTACCTAGTGAAGGAGGGCAGACCAAACACCAGGCCCCTGATATTGATGCTTGTACTTATGAAACTCTTTCTTGGGAAATTGAAACTTAGCCTAGTATTATATATGGCCTAAGAGTTGTTATCTCTTGAAAGCTTCTTTTTTGCTCAAATGTGGCCTCTCTCTAGGCAAAACTCAGCATATAAACTTATTACCTTCCCCCTGGCTTGGTACATGACTCCTGGGGAATGAGTCTCCCTGGCACTGAGGGATTATTACCAAGTGCCAACTAGTGATGTATTTGGACAAAGACTTTGACCCAAAGGGGGAAATATTAAATACAAATGAGTTTTTATGACTAAGAGATTTCAAAGTGAGTTGGGAGGTCATTCCAGAGGTTACGCTTATGCACATTTCAGGAGGATCTCTCTGACTGCTACAATAAACAGTGCCTCAAGCAGGGAGGCTCCTGAGGGCTCTAGAGACATCTAGACTCTATAGACCAGACAGACAATCTCAGGAATTCAGCACCCTGTCAGTGGGCCTTACCTTGGAATATATGATAACCTATCCCCCCAGTTTATCGGAGTTAGACTCATTTATAATTTTCCTACACATGGCTCTTATGCCCCTTTTATTTGAACCTATAATTAGCACTATATTTGTTAAATATGTGTCCCAAAGACCTAAAAATTCTGGCTGTTCATATGCTGATTGAGGCCGGAATCTCAGCAGAGTTGCAGCCAACACCTACTCTCCATTTCATCAGACTCACCCAGGACAACTAACAAAAGGATGATGATAGACAACGCCCATCCCCGAAATTAGAGAGTATCTACAACTGCAAGCAAGGCAGTTCCATCCATCCATCCATCTGCCCCATGGGATCTAAGTCTCCTCTCAATTGGAAGCAGAGTGGGCATCACCATCCACAAATCCTCAAGATCGAGGAACGAACAAACATGGGGGGGGATGCAACTTTGCACTAAAGTAGACTTATTATTCTATAATTGAAGAACTTGTAACATTGATATAAAGACAATGGTCATCAGAGGAAGAGGGAGGAATAAGGTAACATAGGGTGTTTTGGGGACATTGGAATTCTTTTGCATGACATTGAAATGATGGATACAGGCCATTATACATCTTGTCAAAACCTGTAAAATTGTGCAGTGCAAAGTGTAAACTATAATGTAATCTATTACATTAATAGTTAATGGTTAATAGCCATGCTTCAATATGTGTACATCAATTGTAATAAATGCACCAAACTAATGAAAGATGTTGTTAATGGGAAAAAGTGTGTGTGTGGGGGAAGGAGTGAGGTATATGGGAATCTTCTATATTTTCAAAGTAACATTTATGTAATCTAAAGCTTCTTTTAAAAAAGAAAGAAAGAAAGAAAGAAATGGCAAGAGATTTGGATAGAAACTTTTCCAAAAATGAAATACAAATGGCTAAAAAGCACATGAAAGGATGCTCAACATCACTAGCTATTAGGGAAATGCAAATCAAAATTACAATGAGATATCATCTTACACCTGTTAGACAGGTTGCTATTTTAAAAAATCAGAACTACAAGTGTTGGAGAGGATATGGAGGAATAGTAACATTCATCCACTGCCGGTGGCAATGTAGAACGGTGCAGCCACTGTGGAGGATGGTTTGGCAGTTCCTCAGGAAGCTAAGGATAGGATTGCCATATGATCCAGCAATCTCACTATTAGGAAAATAATCAGAAAAATTGAAAGCAGGGGCATGAACAGATATATGCACATCAGTGTTCAATATGGCATTATTCACAATTGTCCAAAGTTGGAAGCAACCCAAGTATCCATGAACAGATAAATGGATAAACAAAATGTCGTATATATATATATGATGGAATATTACTTAGCTAGAAGAAGGAACAAAGTATTGACATATATGAAAACATGGATGAATCTCAATGACCTTATGTTCAGTGAAGTAAGCCAGTCCATAAAGGACAAATATCTCATTGATATGAACTAAGGATATTGAGCAGACTCATAAAGGTAGAGTCTGGAAGACAGGTTACCAGGAAATAGAAAGGAAGTAGAGAGTGGCCAGCTTATACTAAACCTGGGCAAAATCTATGATAAGGTGCATGGGGGAGATTTGGCAGTGGACAGGGGTGATGGTGGTGCAGCAATGTGAATGGGGTCAATGATGCTACAGTGTGAGTGTGAATGGGTTGGGGAGGTGGGTTGGGCCATCCATAAACCTGGGGGGAGGGCTAGGGCTAGAGGAAAGAACACATGAACTCTGGGGAGGTAGAGCACTGTGTTTGAGAATACAATTGTGGGAATATTCTTTTGGCAACTATGACAGGAGAGGGTCACTGGGGCAAGGTGTCAGTGGTGGGGAGACGTGTGGGGAAGGGTGTACCTGGAGCATGCCTCTATGGAATATGAATGTGTTCATGTGGTCATAGGGTGCTATCTCAGGGGGTGGAGACCCATACAATAACCAAAAAAAATATTAAATTCCTATATCCTGGGAAGTCCTGCTATGTTCTCTAATAGAGTGGCAAGAATCTCTAGAGTACATAGGTAGTGCCTAATAAAAGAAAACAGACCAAATACACCAAGCCCTTGATATTAATGCTTGTAATTATGAACTTTATCCTTGTAAAATTGAAACTTAGCCTAATAATAACAATTGTGTAAGAATTATCTCTTGAAAACCTCCTTGATACTCAAATATAGCCTCTCTCTAAGCCAAACTCAGCAAAAAAACTCCCCCAGCATGGGACATGACTCTTGGGGATGAGCCTCTCTGGCACTGAGGGATTATTATGAGTGCCAACCAATGATGCATTTGGAAAAAGACCTTGACCAAAAGAAGGAAAAATTAAGTACAAAAGAGTTTTTACAGCGAAGAAATTTCAAAGTGAGTTGGGAGATCATTCCAGTAGTTACATTTATGCACATCTCACTAACTGCCACAGTAAACAAAGCCTCAAACAGGGGTGCTCCCAAAGGCTGGCTCTAGAGACATCTGGACACTATAGGTAAGACACACAACCGTGTCAGCACCCCACCGTTGCTAGACTCATTTATAATTTCCCTACACATGATTCTTCTATCCTTTTTATTTGAAACTATAATTAGCACTATACCCGTTAAATTTATGTTCCAGAGACATAAATACTTTGTCTGTTCATATGTTGGTTGAGCCGTGAATCTCAGCAGATTTATGGCCAACACCTACTCTCCAGTTAATGGGACTCGCCCAGGACAAGGAATAAAATGATGATGATGGACAACAACCATCCCCAAAACAGAGAGTATCTACAACTGCAGGCAAAACAGTTCCTTCTATCTGCTCCATAAGATTTAAGACCCCTCTCAATCTGAAGCAGAATGGACATCATCAAATCAGAATTCTCAAGACTGAGGAATGAATAAGCATAAGGGAGGGAATGCAACTATGGACCAAAGTAGACATTATTATTCTAGTAATGGAAGTACTTGTAACATTGATATAAAGATAGTGGTTACCAGAGGTTCTGAGGGGAGAGGAAGGGAAAATAGGTGGAACGTAGGGCATTGCAATTATTCTGCATGATATTGCAATGATGGTTATAGGCCATTATACATTTCATCAAAACCTATAAAATTGTATGGTGCAAAGTGTAAACCACAATGTAAACTATAGACCTTGGTTAGTAGCAATGCTTCAATATTTATTCATCAATTGCAACAAATTTACCACACTAATATGTTATTAACAGAGGAAAATGTGAGGGGGGAGGTGGTGGGGTATGTGGGAATCCCGTATACTTTCAAAGTAACTTTTCTGTAATCTAAAACTTCTTTAAAAATAAAGTTTAAAAAAAAATTTTAAAAACTATAACCTGAAACAATAACAAACCAACACAAACATTACATTTTGGGGTACATATTTAGGAGGTAAAAATAGAAATAAAAGCAAGGAATTGGTTACTGTAAACCTATGATTAGCTGCTACTTTTGTGGGGAGGGGGAGGTCTGTGATGGGGAAAGGAAGTGAGAAATGAAAGGGGTTCCTCTGGGGTCCTAGCAGAATTGTACTTCTTTACCTGGGGGTGGTTACTGGGGTGTTTACTAAATAATAATTGTTTAAGTTGTATAATCACATTTTACTTTTCTGTATAATAATAACGTATAAACCTTTCCTAAACTATACTTATGGACAGTAAACATATCAACATATTAATAGTGATCTCTAGGTGATGAGGTTAAAGGAAATTTTTATTCTCTGTGCTTTTTTATATTTTCTCTATTTTCTGCCATGAATACATCATATTTATAATAAAAAATTAATAAATGCTATTAGAAAAATTAATTTCCTGAGTTGTACAAATTGCTATTCTTTCTCTCTAGAAGAGGGATGTATAATTGGGGCAAAATGATAGTTCAGTCTTTGTTGCGTCAATCACTTCTTTGAGTTGTATTATAAGGTGGCAGCTCCCAACTTGCACTATTTCTCTGCCTTCTCCATCAAATTCAATCAACAAATATTATTTGAGCACTTTTCACGTGCAGGAACTAATTTTTCTATCCTGTCCTCCTGAGAAATTATGTTGGCTATTCTGGAGACTATTTTATTTTGGTAATTCCAGGAAAGCAATGATCTCTTTCTTTCATCCAGGCATGGGGAAATCAAAGGGAATGTGTATGATGTAGCATTCTGAGTAAGGTGGATAACATGTTAACTCTGCTGGCTGAAAGTCTTGGCCATCTGGCAAAGTTTTCTATGTGCTCTACTTTCAGGGAATATTTCCTGTTTGGACTAGAGGGAGGAAAGTGGGGAAAGGAATTTAATAAGAATCTAAATGTCCATCACTGAAAACAAAGGGGTATCTAAAATTAGCAGTGGTGGCCCAGGACACTTCAGCTTAACAGTAACCCTGGGGAGAGGGGATTCCTTGAATAAGCAGCTTAAAGTAGTCCACTGTGTTGAGAATTCTCAGCAATTAAAAAGTATTTCTGCTAAGGACAATGTCCAGGACGATTAAGTTAAAATATTGCAACTGTTCAAACCTTGGTCCAGATACTGTGAAAGATGTATGAGGCAGAAAGATAAGGAGAGACGAAAGTTAATGAAAAGGCCAACACTTCTGCTCTCCTTTACCCAAAGTGAATAACTGACTTTGCTGTAATCCTGGTGTTTATATGACAGTCTAAACATGTAGAAATTTGTTTCTGGTCTGATTTCTAGCTACTCATAGCTCGTGTCTACTCCATGTATATCTTCCGTGCCTGGTCCGGCTCCTGGAGTGTGTCCGTGCATGAAGCCCACGCTCTCCTGCGTACATGCTCACCTTCCACAATGGCTGCCTCTGGCTGCCAGGAGGAATGCAACATTAGGAGGACTCATGGTGATTTTTGCCCCTGGTTCATTTAATTCTGAGGAGCTTATTGACTTGACTGGAAAAAACTTTAAATGATTTTTCCAGCAAACTCACCCTTTCCACTGGAAAAATGAGTTTTAAAATCTATGAGTAAAAACAAACGGAAGGGAAATAATTTTTATATTCTCTAGTTCTTGTAGTCCAAAACCAAATACCCAACTGAGAAGTCAATGAAAATAGACCCAGCAAAACACCATTAATTCTGATCTCACAACATTAGAATTTCTATTTTTTTCAAATCTGAGGTAGATCCAAATATACGCTGGACACTCTGCTTGTTACTAAGCAAATTCACAGTGTAATAAGATTATCAGCATGGATGCTTAACTTAAGAGAACCACTCTTGGTGATCACTTCTAAGGACCAATCTGATCGTGTCATTTCCCTGCTTAAAACACGTGACTGCATCCTCATTGCTCCGGATAAAGACCAAGGCCTTCTCATCTGGACTACTCCAATACTCTCTATCCTGGTTTCCCTGCCTTCTGTACGTGGTAACCACATAGGCCTCCTAAACACTTAGCTTAAGAAATATTTGTTAAATTGTTGTACGAATAATATTCTCCTGCTCATAAACTCCTCCATTACCTACTGAATGTAGAATAAACTCCTTACACTGATACAGAAGAATACACACTTACAGTTCATTCCTGCCCATCAGTTTTCCCACTTTCCTTTTTCAGTCCATTTGGGGAAGTTCTTCTCTACTGCATGGGATCTATGGGGGGCAACCATTCACAGTGACCCACCATTTTCACCACAGGGGCAGGCATGTGATCCAGGCTGGACAACCAGGGAATCCTGTCCCCCAGCCACAGTGACTGGTTCAGTATGGACTTGTAACTTCATAATTCATCCATGAGGTCTAATAAGTGTATGCTCTTCTTTCTGGATCAAAAAACTGAATGTCTTGGCTTAGGTCACCCAAGGTCTTTATTCCCGTTACATGGCAAACATATGTTTGCAAATGAAGTTTTAAAAAGTGGCAAAAAGAGCCAAGCAAAATAATAATTTGGGCTCCTGGATCCAATTGTGCTCAAGGTTAGATCTACTCTGAGACTTCCCCAAACTGTAAGCTTATTTTTTTTTTCTTTAAGCTAGTAGGTTTCAGTCATTTGATGGTCTTTTACAATATGGCCCAAGGTTCCTCTTATTAATCATTACTTACCTTCATGTCTCCAGTGCTCTCCAGGTCAGCAAACTTTTTCTTAATGTGCCAAATAGTAAATATTTTAGACTTCACAGGCCAAGAGATAAAATTGAGGCTATTTGTGTAGACACTTACATAACCATTTAAAATATAACACTTTAACAATGTAAAAACCATTCTTATCTTGCCAACCACACAAAAATAGGCAGCTGGCTGGATTTGGCCTGTGGTCCATAGTTTGCCGACCCCTGCTCTTATTCAATTAGTTTACTTGTGCCATGCGCATGCCTCAAGTTTTCCCATCTCCATGTTCTTACTGGTAGAATGTCTCTTGCCCCTAACCACTGCCCATCCACCATTCAAAGTTCATTTCAAATGTGACCTCTTTCCTGAAGTTCCTTTGCTATCACAATGAATTAGTTCTTTTCTGAATCCTCAAAATTACTCTGCGTATTAGTCTTCCAAAGGGGTGCTGATGTAAAATACCAGAAATCTGTTGGTTATTGTAAGGGTATTTATTTGGGGTAGAAGGTTACAGTTATCAGGCCATAAGGTTTAAGTTTCTTCCCTCACCAAAGTCTGTTGCCATGTGTTGGAGCAAGATGGCTGTTGATACTTGCCAGGGTTCAGGATTCTTGGGTTCCTCTCTTCCTGGGGCTCCATTTCTCTCTGGGCTCAGCAACTCTGTTTTCTCCACAAGGTCCCTGTGGACTATGAGGCTTTCTAGGCTTTGTCTCTATCGACTAGGCCAGCTGTGAACTGTCAGGCAAATGGCTTGTGTCTTTTCCCAGGGCCTTCTCTCCTTCCTCATGACCAAGCTCCTCTGTGTGCTCACTTCCTGGGGTTCAAGCTCAAAAACTCAAGCATTAAAACTCCAACTCTGCCCTTTGCCATGTCTTTTATCCGTGAGTCCCCACCCACCAAGGGGTGGGGACTCAATGCCCTACCGATGTGGCCCAATCAAAGCCCTAATCATAATTTAATCATGCCCAGAGGAACAGACCAGTTTACAAACATAACCCAAAATATTTTTGGAATTCATAAATAATACCAAACTGCTACACCTTGTATTTCTCTTCTGGTCTAGACACTACCTTGCATTGTAGTACCGTACTCATCTTGTATTTCTTACACACTGTGAAGGCTTAGTAAATAACCATGGAAGTGACAATATCCAAAGGACATATTAATAACAGCAAAAACAAACAAACAAAAAACAAACTCTATAGGAACAAATATGAGAACATTCTCTTATGAACCATAATGAGTATATAATACGAATACAGGATGTCATTAACAGGGTGGGTTGCGGAAAATTCACCAAATATAAGATATTTGCTATAGTTAGTAGTAATGTTTGTGAGGATGCTTTTTCATAGTTTGTAACAATTGTTTCACAACAATGCAAGGTGTTGGTGGTGGGGTAATGAATGGGAGTCCTGGATGATGATATCCATGTTTGCTTTCTAAGTTTACAACTCATACCATACACTTACTGTTTATGGATGTTCATGTATGAATGATAAACTTCAATAAAAAAAGTTTCAAAATGTGAAAAAAAATAAGGGAAAGGAAATGTGGATTTACCAGAAGCCAAGGATAAAATTGTTGGCTGCCAGGGAAGCCAGCCACTTCTGAATATGAATTATCTGATGTCACATTACTGAACTGCTTTCACTCTAGTGTTGCCATGACAGGCTTATACAAAGTCATTTCTGTGCTTGTCTAGGATGATCATGCCTAGCAAGGATGAAAGAAGGGGGTTCCCAGTCATTATGTTTCTGTGGGGGTGGGCTACAGGCATGTACTTTGATGGACCCCTGTGCTTTCCACTTTGTCACTATTTTGACATTGTTCCTCCTCCTGGGTAGTGTTGCCCAGCTTTAGTCATTCATGCCCCATTCTCATGATTTTTGCCATATCTGTGTATCATGAGTATTTTTAGTATATAATATTTTCTTTTTTTTACTATAATAAACTTTATTTGTAAAGAGGTACTATATTACAGAAAAACTACATCAAAAGTATAAGGATTCCCCCATCTTCCTCTATTAATAATCTCTGAGAATTATGTGGTACATTTGTTACAATTGATGAATAAATATTGAAATATTGCTACTAACCAAGGTCTATAGTTTACATTGCAGTTTACACTTAATTCTAATGCCCTAAAAATGCCCTATGTTCCACCTATTCTTCCCTCCCCCTCTCCTCAGAACCTCTGGTAGCCACTATCTTTATAGCAATGTTACATGTTCTTCCATTACTACAATATTAATAAGTTTACTTTGTGCATGCTTGCATTTCCCCCTTATGTTGGCTCATTCCTCAATCTTGAGGATTTGGGGATGGTGATGTCCGTTCTGTCTCAGATTTAGAGGAGGCTTAGATCTTATGGGGCAGATGTAAGGAACTGTTTGGCTTGCAGTTGTAGATACTCTTTGTTTTTTGGGATGGGGGTTGTCCATCATCATCTGTCCCGGCCCGCGGGACATCAACGAGGACCCGAAACCTGCCGAGAAAGAATGGTGGGACAAGAGACGCAAGGAATGAGAGCAAGACAGTATTCTGATCAAGCTGCAAATTTTATTTGAAGGAGCAGGGCTTATATGCTGTTTGGAGAAGGGAAGTGAGTCGGGGCACTCCAAGATTGGAGGGTGCTGTTGCTGGGGTAGGGGCAGATTTTACTCTCGTGCCCTGCGCCGGCGTATCGTTACAATCACCTAGGTAGAAATGGGAACCGGAGAACAAAGGAGCTACAATCACCTAGGTAGAGGTGGGAACCGAAGAACAAAGGAGCAAGGAGGAAGAAGAACAAGGAAGTGACAAAGCAGATTTTGTGCCTGCACCATGTTGTGCTATGTAGCCACTGGTTGCTGTCACTTAGGTTGTTGGCACCTCTCTTGGCAGAGTCCAGTGACGGCTCCCAACATCCATCATGTTGTTAGTTGTCCTGGGCAAGTCTGATGATCTGGAGAGTGGTGATGGCTGCAACTCTTCTGAGATTCAGGGCTCAACCGGCATATGAACAGACTGAAGAGTTAAGTCTCTGGGACATATATTTAATGGGTATAGTGCTAATAACAGTTTCAAATAAAAGGGGTAGAAGAATCGTGTGTATGGAAATTATAAATGAGTCTAATTCTGTTACAATGGGGAAATAGGTTGTCATATATTACTTGGTAAGGCCCACTGACAGGGTGCTGATTTCAAGGGATAGTGTTCCCTGCCTACAGTGTCCAGATGCCCCTAGAGCCCTCAGGAGCACCCTACTTGAGGCTTTGTTCACAGTGGCAGTTAGTGAGATCTGCCTGAGACGTGCATAAGTGTAAACTCTGGAATGACCCCCTGACTCATTTTGAAATCTCTTAGCTGTAAAAACTCCTTTGTATTTGATGTTTCCCCCTTTTGGTTAAGGTCTTTTTCTAAATGCATCACTGGTTGGTGCTTAGTACTAATCCCTTGATCCCTGGGAGTCATGTCCCACATATATTTTCTTAATATTTCTGTTTAAGTCAGGGATTCTTAACGAGGAGTCCATGGGCTTGAATTGAAATTCAAAAAACATTACTCTTGTGCAGACGTGTTGGTGCGGGTGTGATATATTTATTAAATAATTACAGTATAGTGTGGACTTAGTAAGGGGTCCATGGTTTTCACCTGACTGGCAAAGGGGTCCATGGAACAAAAAAGCTTAAGAAACCCTGGTTTAAGCTGATTCCCTTAACAAAACGCAAACATCTACCCTAGTCCATCTAAACAATAAAATTTCATTACTGTTAACATGAAAAGAAAGCCTTTCTGTATAGCGTTTAAAATCATTTCAGGTATCTCAGTGCAACAAGACTCACATTTTGGAAATTTCTGTTCTTGACCATCAATGTTTTTTTTTTCCCCTCTCGCAAAAGTGTAGCATATGTTTTTCCAAAGTCTATTTAATTAATAATTATTTAATATCACAAACAATTATTTGTCCATTTCATAGAAGGTGCACATGATCATTTAATTATTTTACTTATCAATTTTGTTATCATTAGTTTATATAACTCATAGAGTAATAATCAACATTTGCTGAATGTTTTGTATTCCTGGCAGAGTATTTTTAAAAATAATTTCACTGAGGTAAAATTTCCATACTGTGAAATACACCTCAATTCAAAAGTTGTACAACTATCACCCACAATCCAGTTTTAGAATATTCCTATCACCCTCCAAAATTCCCTCCTGCCATTTGCAGTTAACCTTGCTCCTAGCCCCAGCCACAGGCAAACACTAATCTACTTTTCTATATCTACAGAATGGCCTTTCCTAGACATTTCACATAAATGGAATCATATAATATGAGTAGTCTTTTGTCTCTGGTTTCTTCCAATTAGCAAAATGTTGTTGAGGTTCATCCTTGTTGTAGCATGTATCAGTACTTCATCCCTTTTTATAGCCAAATAATATTCCATGGAAATACCACATTTTGTTTATCCATTCATCAGTTGATGGTTATTAGGCTTTTTCCTGTTTTTTGACTATTATGGATAATGCTGCTAAGAACGTTAGCTTACAGTGTTTGCATAGGCATATTCCTTGGGTATCTACATTGGCGGAACTGCTGGATCATTATTTCCCTCTCCTTTGTGCTATCATTGTTTATTTTATATATGTTAGAAAACCAACAATTGTGTTATTGCTTCATACAATCTTACATTTTTAATAATAATTTGAGGAGAAAAGAGGAAAATATACTATTTTTCATATTTACTTTTATAGTTATCATTTCTGGCATGCTCTTCATCTCTTCTGGTGGATTTGAGTTACTCTCTGGTAAAATAAAATAACATAAAATTTTGTTTTAGCCTGAAAGCTTTAGCTTAGAATTTCTTATAAGGCAGGTCTGCTAGCAAAGATTTCTCAGCCTTTGTCTGCGAATTTCTTGATTTCACCTTCAGTTTTGAAGGATAGTTTTATTGGATATAGAATTCTTGGTTAACAGGTTTTTTTCCTTCCTTTCCACCAACTTTGGGCTTCCATTGTGTCTGACGAGACCTCAGCCGTTAATCATATCTATGCTCCCCTGAGTATGTGATGGTGTCTTGCTGCTTTAAAGATTTTCTCTGTCTTTCAAGTGTTTGACTGTCATGCATTTAAGTGTGGATCTTTATATATTCATCTTATCTGGGGTTCACTGAGCTTCTTGGATGTGTAGGCTATCAAGGTTTTTTATTAAATCTGGGAGTCTATGGACATTATATCTTCAAACAGTTCTTTTTTTTATTTTTTTTTTTAATGTACTAGGACCAGGGATTGAACTTGGGACCTCTTATTCAGGAGGCTGGCGCCCAACCACTAAGCCACATCAGCTCCCCTGAGTTGGTTCCCTCATCTGTTTGCTTGTTGTTTGCTTGCTTTTGCTTATTGTCTGCTCATTGCGCTTTTGCTTGTTGTCTGTTTGTTTTTCTTTAGGAGGCAACAGAAACTGAACCCAGGACCTCCCATGTGGGAGGTGGGTGCTCAACTGCTTGAGCCACATCCACTCCCTGTTTGTTTTTGTTTTTGTTCATTGTCTGGCCGTTGTTTTTGTTCGTTGTCTGCTCTTGTTTTTGCTCATTGTCTATTTGTTGTTTTTGCTCGTTGTCTGCATGTTGTTTGTTTTCTTGAGGAGGCACCGGGAACTGGACCTGGGACCTCCCATGTAGAAGGCAGGCACTCAACTGCTTGAGCCACATCTGCTTCCCCAAATAGTTCTTCTTTTTTGCCTTTATTTTTGGGACTTCCACTACACATATATTGGTATTATTGATGTTATCCCATTTGTGTCTGAAGCTCATTTTTCTTCAATCCTTTTCTCTCTCTTCTTCAGAACAGGTAAATTCTAAATGTGTGTTAATACTACAGGATGGACTATCAGACCAAAAAACCCCACATTATGCTAAGTGAAAGTTTTTGAAACCAGACACAAAGTACTATACACTGTATGATTCCATTTATATAAAATGTAAATATAAATCAATTTATAAAGATAAATTAGGTTAGTGGTTATGTAAGGCTGGTGAAGGATACAGAGATTGAGAGGTGACTACTAAGGGGTATGGAGTTTTTCTTTTAGGAGTAATGAAATCACTCTAAAATTTTTTTGGTAATGAATGCACAACACTGTGATTATACTAAAAGCTAATGAGTATACACTTTGGATAGATCGTATGGTATGTGAATATATCTCAATAAAACTCCTTAAAAATAAATACATAAATGTGCAAGAATAGCCAGAAATAGCAGCTATGTACAGCAGGGGAAGCAGAGAGATTGAGAGGTGAAAAATTTTCTAGTTTATTATTATTGCTGTTGAAATCATGAAAACTCTCTAATAATGATTGAAGTGATGAATGCACAACTGTGTGATTATATCCAATACCACTGATTGTACACTTTGGATGAATTTTATCCTTTATTAATATGTATCAATAAAATTGATTTGTTTTAAAAAAATAACCTGGCTGTATATATGAAAAAAAGAATAGGTAAGTTCTATTATTATCTTTGAGTTCACTGATTCTTTCTTCTGCCTTCTCAAATCTGTTGTTGTGCCCATCTAATGAATATTTCATTTATTATATTTTTCAATTCCAGAAGTTTCATCTGGTTCTTTATTATAATTTCTGTCTCTTTTTTGAGAATCTCTGTTTGTTGATTCACCATTGTCATATTTTCTGTTAATTCTTTAAACATGATTTCCTTTAGATTTTTGAACCTATTTCTAATGGCTGCTCTGAAGTCATTGTCTGCTAAATCTAACATCTGGAGACAACCAGAGATAGTTTCATTGACAAGTTTTGTCCTTGCATATGTTTCACACTTTTCTCTTTCATTGCTTGTCTTGTGATTTTTGTTATTGTTGTTAAAACTGGATATTTTAACTAATATATTGTGCAACCCTGGATTCTGAATTCCATTCCCCAAAGACTGTTGTTGCTGTTTGTTTGTTCCATAACTTGCCTGGGTTAAATATGCAGTATGTCTCCATTGCAGTATGCAGCCAAATATTTCTGCTCATTTTTTTTTCTCTTCAATTCTTGTTTTTAATTCTAAGCCTGGCCTCATAAGGACTGTCCCTGTGTTTTCCTAGCATAGTGACCAGCCAATGTCCAGATAGAGGTTGTGTTCAAACAATTCAAGCCAGTAAGACTTCTCTTCTGTGCATGGGAATGGGAGCACATCAACATTCAGGCTGTTTTCAAGTCTGCCCTGGCTTTTACTTTCTGCTGGGCCCTTTCACATCTCCTCTGTATATAAACACAGCCTCTGGGCTGGGACCCTTTTCAATTTCTGTTGAGCATGTATTCAGCCTCAGCCAGGAATATCCTCGTACAAACCACAATGGCAATCACAGGCAAGTCAAACCATTGGTCCTTCCTGCTTGCCTGCTGCCTCGACTGGCACTTCTACCGTTGCCCCCGACTCCAAGTCGAGGGAACCCCCTTAGGCCATGGCAGTGAGGCTGCCATCCTCATGACCGTCCATGGCAGTGAGGCTGCCATCCTCATGGCCTTTCCTTCCCTGGCAGAACATCTATACTGATCCTGTAGAGAGGTGGTGGGTGAGAGCAGCCCCAGGCACAGCATCCACTGTTTTCACCTGAAGTTCAGCAGTTTATAGAGCATAAGAGTCACAGATTGTTGTATATCTTTGGTTATTTTCCAGAGGGCTGAAGAGGTTGTTTAGTCAATTTTGTCCAGTCTCATTTGTTTTTAGAGAGAGAATTTGCTTTTCCTCTCACTTGGTCATAGTCATAGATCTCACCCCCTTTAAACTTTACTTTTTAAATTTACATGCAATTCACTCTTCATAGTATTCAGTTTCATGGATTTGACAAACGGATAGCGTCATGTCTCTACCACCACAGTCATGACACAGAATAGTCTCTATCACCCTAAAAAATTTCCTCTTGTTACCCCTTTGTATTCAACTCTCTCCCCCACCCTAGGCCCTGATCGCTTCTCCATCCCTATAATTTTGCATTTCCAGAGTCAGAGCATAGTTAGAATCTAGGTCTTACTGTCTATAGAACCTCAGCTTTATTGCCTCTTTAAGATGTTTGGGATATTTGTATACAAAAGCAATTTTTCCTATTATAGGATATAGAAAGTCAGTGTAATTTAATGGTTTAATAGAACATGAGTTTTCAAAGCAAACTGCCTACATTCAAATCTTGGTTCCATCATTTATTAGCTCTGTGGCCTTGGACAAGTTACTTAACTTCTTTGTGCCCCTAGTCTCCTCATCTGTAAAATGAGGATAATGATAACTTATCTCACAGAGGATTTTTGATCCATGTAGAGAATTTAAAACAGCATCTGGCATGCAAGAAGCACTCACTAACTTTTAACTATTATTACATTATAAGGTCTTTGAGGGCAGGGCAGAACAGAAAAATGCCTGTGAACAGTGCATTTTACCTAGATGCTTAAACAATTGTTAAATGAACAACTGATTAATGAAAGATTGAACTGAAGCCTCTAGCATGAATGCAGCTACTAGGGTGCTACTGACTTCCAAATGCTCTGTGCTGGACATCCCCCAAACCTCAGCACCAGTGCCATGCAGCAGCCAGCCAGGTCTGTCAGTCACTTTGATGGGGAATTGTTTCTAATACAAATATGGCTTTATGATAATAAAAACTGTTATTTCAAATTCTGAATCTGACACTTACTAGCTGGGGTAAGTTTCTTAACCTCTCTGCGTCTTAGTTTCCTCATCTGTAAAATGAAGTTATCTTTAGAACCTACTTCATTAGACTGTTGTGGATTAAATGAGTTAATGTTTATAAAATGATTAGAAATGAACCTGGCCTGTAGTAAGCACTATAGGAGTATTTGCTGTTAATTTTATTATCATTACTTCACACGAATACACTCATAAAATTGAATGTCTGTAACCAGGAAGTTATCGGGGATAACTTTTTTATTTTTTGACCTCTTCAGGTTGGAGAGGGAACTCGGTGGAAGCACTGGATCTTGGCTGGAAGAAGGCAGTGCATGTAAGCTACAGGTTGCATGAAAATGCAAAGAAAACTCAGATTCAATTCTTGGTGGTCTTTCCAGAAAGGAAAGTTTGTTGTTGTTGTTGTTTCTTACTCATTTCATCTAGTCTCATGGGTGGCCAAAGCAGTCACTTGTTTTTCCTGTCAATAAAGAACAATGCTCCCACTGAACAAAAATGTAACTTGGATTTCTTAAAAGACTGGTCCTTTCTTGCTACTAGGATGCCATGATGTACGGTGGGCTGATAGCTTTCAAAGGTGAAATTATGATGGTAATAAATGACGAGTATGAAGATTTACTGAATACTTACTATGTACCATTCTGCCATGCTTTTTGCATGTATTATTTCATTTAATTTTTCCAAAAAGTCCAAGGGATAGGTACTATTATTATCCCTATTTTTCAGATAGGAAAACAGATTAGAAAGCTTAAGCATCTTTTGCCAAAGGCCAATTAGCTAGTCAGTGGATGAGCTGGATTCAATGACATATAGTTAACTGTGCCAGGAAAAAACTTTGAGGTCACCCAGAAGGGAAGGTTTGCATAAGTGGGCACTTCGGCACCTTCTTGGCACATCCATGCACATCCAGGCTCCATGGGGCCCAGAGCCTCCCTCTTGTGGTCCAGACATGCTGTACCTGCTGCTCAGGCAAACTGAGAGCACCCTGCTCCTTACAGCATTATTCATAATATGTGCTCTTGTCCTCAATCTCCTTAAGGCATTTCATTTTATTTAGAAAGTATGTATAATACGCAATATATTTAAGGATGGTTATAAGAAATTCCCCCCAAAGCCTCAGAATCTGGTTCATTGTGCCATCTGCTATAAGGGAAAATAGAAACCACCTGTCAGTCTGTTTGAGTTCTGGTATTACCAAGGAAATTGTAATTATCTCTTTGGCGAAGGATTTGACTCATTACAGTAAATCTCTTATTCAGCATATATTGTATTAGGAAGGCATTCTGTCCCTAGAAGCCAGGGCTTTTCCTCTCTGGCCCTCCAAAAATGCAGTGAAACCTTAGCTGTTCAGAGTCTGCAAGGTGAACTGTGCCTTAGCTTGTTTAAAATTCAGCAATAAATAGTTATTGAACAAATATTTACTGATCACCTACTACATGCCAGGCACTGTTTCAGGGACAGGGGCCACAGAAACGAAGCCGAGAGAGGCTTGTGAGACCACAGGCTGGGTGGAGGAAGAAATATTAAAGCTTCTGTTTCATTTACATGATCAAAAGAGTTTAGGGAACACTGTTCTCATATGTATAACAGACAATAAACAAGAAAACAAACTAATACGATAATTTTAGATGGTATTAAGAGCTACAAGAGAAAATAAAAATCAGGGTAATAGGAAAGCCAGTGCCTGAGTGGGAAGGGTAGGGTGGGGTGATTTGGCTTCTGTGGACAGGGCAGGCTTCTTTCAGGGTGACAGCTGAGCTGAGATCACAACAAAGCAGAATGCTGAGGGCTCACCCTCTTAAATAGTAGGGCACCTTTTTATTTTAGCCATTTGAAATGAAAACAAACCAAACTCCAATTCCTCCTAAGCTCCTTCACAGTCTCTCTGTTTAATCATAGAGGCTTTCCCCAGAATATTGTGCCAACTTAATGGAAAGGGGTCATATTTTGGAGGAAAGAACTATTGAAAAAAAGATATAAAATAAATTTTGGCCTGGCTGTAGCATAATTCCCAGTAGTAGCAGTAAAGCAGACTTTTCCTGCAAGAAATTGTTTCCTGGTAAGGCTAAAAAGTCATTCTGTTTGGGGAAACAAATGCTTGCTTTTTCAACGAAGCCTCTAAGCACCCAAACAAACATATGTTGCTTGTTCTATTCCAAAAGAAACGAATTATATAAACCCCAAACAAACAAACAGCCTGAGGGCTTTCTTCTTTGTGAGGAAGACTCAACTGTCAGGTTCTCTACAGGACCAAGCACCTGGTTAGATCCTATTACACCTCTCTTTTCTAGGTCACTGGACTTTCGCTACCTGAGGTGTAACATTTCCGAAATTCTACCCACTTTTTGTCAGTATATTTATAATTCTCTCACAAAGGTCTTCATGGCAATAGGATTGTAAGTCCATTCAATCCCCTTCAGAAATTATCAGTCTATATTTCAAAATACACCCACTTGAAAGGTTGGTGAGGGCAAGCTTTCTACAGCCCCATACTAGTCTCTATCGGCACTTCCTTCTTATAGTGACAAAATGGAATTCTGCCTATACTTCACCATTCTATCACTATCCCAGGAAACGATGGGAAGGAGAGAAGAATTCCCAAGGGAAGAGTATTACATGTCACATTTTAGCAAATAGCAAAAGTCAAAGAAAATAAAATGAATTTTCCAAACCGAAAAGTCCTCGCACCGTCAAGCAACTGAACAAGTCCAGCTGGGTTGGGGCTTAAAAATCTACATTTAAAAAATGTCACTTACTTCCTGCCCAATGTAGTTCTAATGAACAGTCAGAGATGGAGACCACTGATCTTTATGTTGGCAGATGCTCCATGTCAGCTTTGGAAATTACTAGGAAAAGTTAACACACCAAGTACATTGTAGAAAAGCATCTTTATGACTTTATGTTCCTCTAAAAACTTTGATTTTTCTGAGGTCAGTTCTATATTTCACAACCTAAAAATGTATGGATTTTGTTATTTTTTTAAATTTATTATATATTTTTGGAAAATATGTGTACATTTCTTTTGAATTAATTAATAAATTTCAGTGTTAATCTGTGATTTGTCTAAAAGACTGATGGAGTTCTGGGAAGAGAGGTGTCAGTTTGGGCTGGAGTAATTTGAAACAGCTTCCCATGAGTTGGGGAGTTCTCATTTTCTATTTTGGTGTTTAAAATGAAGGGGACTATGGACATCCTTGCAGGATGGAAAGGAGAATCCATGTCTAGGGAAAAACCCCTTCACCCCCTTTAGATGCAGAACAGCACAAAATAAAATAACTTCTAAATTAACAGTTCCCACTGGTAGAGAGTGCTTACAACATGCCAGGCTCTGGGCTGAGTGCTTTCCACCACCGATTCATTCTAAAACCCTTCAGAAGGGGAAGCTGAAGGTTGGAGAGGTTGACTAGTTGTCTAAGAGCCAGGAAGTGGTGGGGCTAGGACTGAACTCAAATGGACTGACTCTGGAACATGGGCTCTTCTGAATTCCCACTGCTCCCCTCTGGTCTTCCCTCTGCAGCTTCCACATGGCTGACTGGCTCCACCAAAACAACACCAGCACACTTACTACAGAAGCTTGGATGATAGAAGGAGCTGGGAAATGCCCAACACAAGCAAGGTAGGCTTAAAGGGAATTTGCTTGAATTGCCCTAGAATCTGTTGGAACACGTAAAATGCCAATTCCATGATCTCATAAGTATACATTAAATAGAAAATAAAGAAAAACAGCTGGAAGCTTCTCAATGCTTTCATGGGCTGTTTTGCTTTCAGAGAATACATGTCATATTTGATAGACTACTAAATGAAAAGAAAATTTCTAAAGAATAGAGAATTAACAGTTGACTGCAGGAGTTTGCGGTCCGAAAGCCCTCAGATACTAGTTTGAATACTGGTTCTGCCACTTATTAGCTGTGTGACCTTGGGCAATTTACTTAGTGTCTGTGTCCCTCATTTTCCTCACCTGAAAATGGGATAATTAAAAATACCTAAACCTCATGAGATTGAGAAATAAATATCATACATATAATGTATGTAGTATATTAAAGCTTGGCATGCAGTGTTCGCTAAATGGTAATTGATATAATTAGAAGCTTGACCTATACTAAAAAATGTTTTTTCCATTTCCTAATGAAAAGCAGATTTAGTGATTTGGTAGTTGGGCCACCTACATATACTAAGGCACTCATCCAAACCGAAATGAAAATGAAGAGAGAAGCGCACCACCATCCAACTGAAAGAGAGAAAAGTAATGTGCCCCAAGTTCTAGGGCTTTCATCTTCTGGATAATTTCCCCTCTTAGCACAGCCCTGTTGCTTGTGTCTGCACAGCAAAGTCCCCCAAAGGAAAATGTACAGAGGCAAGTTCACAGACACTCAGGTTTAATGGCAAATAGGCCCAGAGGTATCAAGTTACCTGCGCCCAAAGCTCAGAACTGCATGTCATATGGAGGTCTCAATACTGAGCTCTGCCTCATTTAAGAACCTTAATTAAGCCCTAGCCTCTTCTGTCAGGGAAGGCCAAGAGGAGATGGCTGCTCTTCCATTGGCTCTCTCAGAGAAAAGCTGGTGGTGTTGCTGAAAGGCTTGATGCTGCAGAAAATGGGCCTGGGCAGATGGGGAGGAGAGTCACACGCCACCAGCCCACCCCACTCTGGTGGCATAGGTGGAAGAGGTCTGAACTCAAGGGCACTCCTGCGGACAGCTCCCTGGTGCAAGTCAATCCTTCCTCCTTAGGAAGGGCATGAGCCTTACCCCTAGGCTGACTCCATGACTCTTAAATGTGGCATCACACGGGTTCCAGGCAAAATGCTGCTCATTCTTACAATATTCTGTAAGGTGAGCAGCAAAGAGTTCCCATTACTGAGCTCCACGGGGTAGGCTGGGCTGGATCCTTGGACATGAGGGCTCTGGCTGAATTTCTTGGGGTGGCAGGCAGACCATGGGCCTTCTGAGCCATGGGTTCTTGTCATCTAACTTCCTCTCTTCCTGTCCCCACCTCTGCCGAAAGGCTAAATACTGGTTCTTTAAATATAGTGGCTCCTTTAGGAAGACAGGCCTGGAGAAGGCCTACTGAAAAACTTTTCTCAGGGGAAGCACAGTCAAGTGGGAAAAGCAGGGACTGTAGGAGGCAGGCGGAGCCTGGGTGGGAATCCTTGCTTCTCTGCTCTTAGGCCTTGGGACTCGTCCTCACTCTCCGCAATTGAAAAGCTGAAGGGGTGTCTGTGAGGACTGTAAAGTTAACGTACATAAAGGGCCGGGCTCCACCTCTGGCACATAGAAAGTGCACCCTGCTATAATAGCAAGTATCGCTACTCAATGAATTTGATAAACCAGTTGAGTTAAAGAAAGTGAAAAATAAGCCTAGGGTCTGTGCAGCCAGATCAGCCTTTCCAAAGCAAAACGCAACAGGAAGAAAGAGCTCCAGGGCTCTGCTCCATTCAAATATTCAAGGCCAACTCACTCACTTTCTTCTTATTTTTGGTAAAACCTAAAAGTGGAGGAGGCCCCATAAGATATCTCTTTCATGCATATATGTTTATATTTTTTTAGATGCAGAAAGAAAATGTTAGTTCTGTTTTGAACTCTAAAAGCCATACACCATCAATCAGAGAAACAACAAGTGAAAAACAAAACAAAACAAAACCAACTGCCAACAATACTGCTACCTGAAGATATCACTGTTAATACTTTAGTGCCAGTGTTAGAACTTTCCTTGTGTATATGTATCCATATGTATTTTGTTTTGTGTATTAAAATGGTGCCATAATTTGCATACTTTTATTTTGCCTTTTCAACAGAGCAGGTTTATTATGGAAATATCTCCATGTCAATAAACATGTATCAGCACCATAATTTTTAATAGCTGTATTATAATCCAAGGTCTATGTCTATTTCATAATTACCCAGCCATCACCGTCATTGGACATTAAAATTATTTCTCACTTTTTTGCTATCATCAGTAACACAGGGATGAAAATCCATCTACTTTTGCATATATCTCTTATTGTTGTCTTATGATAGAAATGCAATTGCTGAGTTGAAGTTGGTAAGCCCATCTTAAGGCTTTTAACCCATATTGCCAAACTGCTCCCAAGGAAGGACAGACTGACTTAGAATCCCTCCCCACAGCATGATGATTTTCCGCCCACTGTGCAAGGCCTCACATGCACTCCCTTTTCTTCCCTCCTCTCTTCTTCTTCAGTCTCTCAGGCACATAGATTTTGTTGTTTCTGCCAAACGAGCCAATCAAGACGGCTAAGACAAGAATGGCAGAGTCAGTCTAGGTTCAAATCAATCCCCCAAAATAAGCAAGGGAGCTAAGAGGAGACTGCTCTGAACCACTGCAGTGTTTCAGAACAAGGCAGTTGGTGAAAGAAGGGAGGGTAGGTTTGTCCTCCCACAGCCTCTTCTCCTGAATGGAGAATTACTGGCTTCCTCCAGTCCATCAGTCAGTAAGCAGAGTCTGAACACTAAATTACAGCAAGGGGATGAATGACCTTATATATAGTAGAGCCACACATGCTGAGCACAAACACACGCACACAGGCACCCCATTACACCTCCAACTGCGAAGCTGGAGACATTCTGGTAGGTAAAAGGTCTTTTCTAAACCCTCACAGAATGAGGGGAAATGTTCCTTACTCGATTTCTGAAAGGCGGAGAAAAAAGGGTAAGCAAGAATAAATTAATTTGGTTTGGAGGCCCAAATATTTGTAATGAGTGTTTCAGCTAGTTAAAAAGAAGCTTTCTCTACCCCCCAAGGGGCAGGAAGGGACAGCTGGCATTTCAGAGCTGGCAAATCCCCCCTGAAAGATCAATGTTGTCTCTGTATTTGATAGACTGATCTTGTCCAAGGTTTATTTATTGAAACAGATAATGTAATATTCCTCGGGGTGTGCACACATATGCTGCTTTCCCTTAACCCCTTTCCCTCTGTGAAAGTTTCAGAATCAAAATTCCTTGCCCCTGCATTTGAGAGTCAGAGTTTCTGACCAGGGAACTTCAGATGATGTGGCTACCACAGTGAGAGGAAAAGAGATACGACAATTCTTCAAAAACTACAGGTCTCCAGACTTCTGAAACGAAGTTTCTCCTGAAGCTTCCCAAGTGCTTCTTTCCATCCTCTCCACCAGAGACTCTACCCGCGTCCATGGGAGAAGTAGAGAGGCTGGTTCCGCAGTCTGCGAGGAGGAGGGGCACTGCTCTAGGGCCTCTGGGCTCGCACTGGTACTTGGACGCTTCTACTGGACACTAAGGAGGTGGAGGAAGCCATGCTTCTGCTGTGCCTTGGCCAGAGAGGGGGATGTTGCCTCCATGGGGACCGTGGGGGAATTTCCACTGGTGGATGCAGCTGCTGCTTTCAGGGTATCTCATAATATGTGTGGGCAGGGAAGAGCTCAAGAAATGAGTTGCCTGGAGCCAACTCATTCTGCAAGCTGCTCCCCGACAAATGAGGGACTGTGGGTGAGTTTTGCAACTGCTCAGGACTAGGCAAACTCCTGGTGGGTTAGCGCCAAAGCCCAGGGCTTTGTGTTTTTTCAGAATGGCAACTACGGCAGCAGATCCATCAATAATAATGACTGTTAATGCTTACGGAATGCAGGCTGCAGAGTGCTTTACTCTTTTCCTCCTTCATCCCCACAACCAGCCCAGAATGTAGGTCCAATTTATAAGCCCCATTTTACAGGTGAGACCACATATATGAATTTGGTGTTTGGAGAAATCACAGAAAAGTTTCCGGGACATTTTACCCTGGACTTATGTCAACCCGTCTCAACTGCTCCTCACCTCCAGTTTAAGATGTTTACACATCTTCCACAAGGTTATATTGCCACCAAGGACAGCCCAAACAGCCCTACATGTCTCATCTAGGAAAGGAAACTGGTTCTTTTGGCACTTTTAAATTGCATGAGACATAAGGAGAATAACTCTAAAACCAAAGTAGTCAACCTGCTGCCAGCTTGCTGGGTTCAGATGGAGTCAACAAAACCAGACAACTGTTGGGGACTGCCAGGGTTCTTAGCAACCAGGAACATCAACTTTCCAAAGAACTTGTATTATGAGGACCAGGGGTGCTATGATTAGCCAAAGTGACACCTCAAAATTTTTTTAGTTTTCTTTACAAGATTTATAGAAACAACTATTTACATAGGACTGAATTTGAGAAATAGGGTATCCAAAAACAGAGTGATGATTTACATAAACACTTCCATGTCTGGGTCACCATGAAGACATAGCACCAATGTCTGCAAAAGATTTGTCTATACAGCAAGGAAAGCTCAGAGCATTGTGGCCTGATACTTTTGGTTATGAGTATATAAAACTCAATTGCTATGTGAATTATTTCCCAGGCCAGTTACTTAGGACAGATGAGAAATGACTTTGTACATCCTCTGTGTTAATAACAGGTTTTAGTAAAAGGAGTTCTTAGCTTGTCAACCAACCTATTCTTAGTGGGTTTTTTTGTTTTTGTTTTTGTTTTTTTTAACTAAAATTGATTAACTTAGATATTTATTAAGCACCTACTCTGAGCCAGGACTCATCCTGGGTGCTGGGAATACTGTGATACACCCCATAAGCTGGTCGTTACTCTCATGGGGCTCACAGTCTAGTGAGGAAAGACAGACAATAAGCAGGTGGATGGTCAGGAAAAGTGCTAGGAAGAAAATAAAACAAGGCGATGTGGTAGACCATCATAGGTGAGGGTGAGGGGCAGGCAGGCTGAGGCATGTGAGGATGAGGGCAGCAGGAACAAGTGCTGCTAAGTCCCTATGGCAAGAATGGACTTGATCTGTACAAGGAAAAGAATGAGCACAGGAGCATAACAAGCAAGGGGAGGTCATGGGAGATGAGGTCGGAGGGGTTAAGTAAGGTAAGCAAGGGCCAGATCACGTAGGTCATGATAAAGAGTTTAGATTCTGTTCTACGTGCAATTGGAAACCACTGAACGTTTTTAAGCTGTTTCCTGAATCTGAGGCTTTGATAAATATTTGCAGTTGTTTATAGAATTAAAAATCCAAAGCCTAAACAAAACAGTGTGCGCACACACATACACACAAAACCTTAAAATTTTCAAAGATAGTACCATCTTCTAAGTGGAGGCTCAAAATTCCACTTTTGATGCAAAATTGATTGCCCAGAAATCTTTTTCATTCGTTCAGCCAATAATTTTTTATTAATCTGTTCCTGGTACTGTGCTTGGTGCTGAGGATATAGAATTGAGAAGACAACTTTGGCCCCCAGAAAAGATGAGATAGGTAAATAACCAGATGATGATAATACACTGTGATAAATGCCCTAATGGGCGATAAATGTTTTGCTAATACACAGGAGTTAAGACTACCCAGTAGGGGTGGTGGATGTGGGGTGGGGGTAGGCTGAGGAGAGGAAATCAGGAAAGGCTTTCTGAAAGAATAACAGTGTTCCCTGGCGGTGAGAAGAAACTGTGCAAGGTTGAGCAATTGAAACAAGTTCAGTAGAGCCAAAACGGAGAATTTAAACACAGGCTGTGGTATTAGGCAGGGGTGGATCACCAGGTCCTCTTAGTCAAGAAAAGGATTCTGGAATTTACTATATCAATGGGGAGCTATCTATGATGGTTAATTTCAGGTGTCACTTGGCTTGGTTAAGGTGTCCAGTTGTTTGGTTAAGCACTGGCTTTCTTTGTTAATGGGAGGGTATTTCAAGATGAGATTCTTATCTGTCATCAATCGATTGCATCTACCTTCAACAAAGGAGACAGCCCACTACAATGTGGGGAGATTCCTCATCCAATCAGTTGGAGATCTTAAAAGCCACAACTGAGGAATTCAGAGGTCATAAGAGGAATTCATTGATTCTTGCTGGAATTTCCAGCGAGCCAGGTTTCCCTGAGGAATTCGGACTAAGCACTTCTACCTCACTTTTATCAGAGTTTCCAGCTTGGGACATGCATTATGGAGTTCTGACCTAGCTCCCATGATCACATGAGTTAATTCCTTATAATAAATGTCTCTCTCTCTGTATACACACACACACACACACACACATACATATATATATGTATATATATGTATATGTATGTATACTGTTGGTTCTGTTTCTCTCAAGAACTCTGCCTATTTCACCATCAAAGACTTTAAGCAGGGGACAGCTGCATTCAGGTTTCCATCTCAGAACCATTCCATGGGTTGCAGTATGGAGAATGAGCAAGGCATGGGCTAGGGTGGTGGCAGTGGGGATGGAGACAAATGAGCTGATGTGAAAAAGGTAGAACTGACAGGTCTTGGCCATTGACAAGAAGTCAGTGATAAGAAGGAAGGTAAAGGAAGCTGGCCACTTTTCTAGGCTCTAGATGGAGACTATAGAATTCATGGAAACAGGAAGCACAAGGCAAGGAACAAGTGTGGGTACAGGAGAGAAAGAGAAAACATTGGTGCACTACAGTTAAAGACAGACAGGGGCTTGGCAGACAGGCAGAGGATTCACTATACAGCTAGTCTTTGGCAAGTTTATGGTAACTGGAGCCATGGAAAGATATGAGATCCAACAGGTAAGAGGATTTAAAAACAGACCCTAAGGAATAAAACATTTTAAGGGGAAAGGAGCCTTCAAAGGAGACTGAGACAGGGAGGTAGCAGGGAAACCAGGAGAGTGTGGTGCCACCAAAGGCAAGGAAGTAGAGGGCTTTAAACAGAGAGAGGAGTTGACAGTGTCCCGTGTGCTAGAAATCAAGTAAGACAAAGACTGAGAGGGGGCCAAGGAAGTCACTGGTGACTTTTGTGAAAGCAGTGTCAGTGGAGTGGTTGGAGGAAACGTCCAGCCTGGGTGGGGAGAGAGTAAGCAGTGAGGAAGTGGAATCAGGAACTGGCTAAATTTAGACTCAAGAACGGGGATGAAAAAAATTCAGCCCAGGACTTTCCCTACAATAACAAATTAAGTGGGGATTTACCTAGCATTGGAAATAACTCTAGACTTTTTAAAATACAAAATAAAAGAGCCATTTCGGAACACATTACCTCAGACAAGAAAAGGCCCCAGAAACCCTCCCAAGATTTCTTCTTTCAAATGCCATCTAAAGTGGCCATCCAGCTACCTGGAGCTAAAACTCGAACTCACTCTCTGTGAACCAAGCCCCAGGAATAGGGAAGATGACTTGGGGGAGCAGACTCCAACTTCAGTTCTCTAGGTCTGTTTGAGCAGCGAGGGCAGCATTCAGGAGAGGCGGTCACAGCCAGCAGACCAGAAAGCCAGAGTCAAGAAAAGCTGTTGAACACATCATAGGTGGTCCCAGGCAGGTCCAAGAAGCTGACAGAGTTACTGTTTACACATGGGATTCTACAGCGTTCTCCTGCTCATTCACCCAACACCTAGTACGTGCTGCCTTGATGTCAGGAAAGGTACTAGATGCTCAAGAGGAATAAGACCTAGTCCCAGCCCTCAAGGAGTTCACAGTCCAGGGGGGAATCTGGCACCTAAACAGATGAAGATCAGACATTAGTTAAGTGGGGTGGAGTGGGCTCAGCTGCTGGAGTCCTATGATGGCATTCTAGCCCTGCCACTTTTAAGTGAACTAGTGCAAGTTAGATGGACCTGAGAAACGAGGTCATAAACTGCCTCCCTCCTAGGGTAACTGTGAATGAATGTGAAGTCCTTAGCTCAGGGTCTGGCACAGAGGGAGCCCTCAATGAATGGCAGAACTGTTGTTAAAAATGTGTGATGGCGGCGTGGTTAGCTGACCCAGCAAGCATAAGCAGCAAGGGGGGGGGGGGGATAAATGAATAAATAAATAAAATCTTAAAAAAAAAAAAAAAAAAAAGTGTGATGGTTAGGCTAATGTGTCAACTTGACCAGGTAGGTAATGGTGCCCAGTTGTCTGGTCAAGCAAACACTGGGCTAATTGCAACACAAGGGCATTTCATGGGCTTTAATCATCAGTGAGGCGATTGCATAGATGGCTGGTTACACCTACAATCAAATAAGGAGATTGCCACCAGCAATGAGTGACATCTCCTTCAATCAGCTGAAGGCCTTAAAAGGGGAGGTGATTTCAGTATTCAGAGAGAAAATTCCGATCTTTACTTTAGACAGCTGTCTCCTGGGAACTCATCAAGGACCTTCATCTAAGCCCCTGGTTTGCAGCCTGCTCTGCATAATTTGGACTTGTGCATCCCCACAGTCGCATGAGACAATTTTATAAAATCTCATACTATTTACAAATATCTCCTTGTCAGTTCTGTTTCCCTAGAGAGCCCTGACTATTACAGTATGACAGAAATAAGCACTGGCTATTGTTACAGCACTGAAAAGTGGTATCTAATCCAGTCAAGGAGGAAGGAGTCAGGGAAGGCCTCCTGGAGGAGCTTGCAATGGATCTTAAAAGGATCAGCTGATGTCAGCCAAGTGTGGGTAGGGGGAGGAAACTCTGTGTAGAGGGAACCACAGTCTCCCATTTTATTTTTATGTTTCTTAAAAAGTTGTCAACCCATCTAGGCACTATAGGCAGGGCAGACAATCTCAGGAATTCGGCACCCTGTCAGTGGGACTTACCTTGGAATATATGTTCCCTAATGTAACAGAGTTAGACTCACTTATAATTTCCTTATACATGGCTCTTCTGCCCCTTTTATTTGAACCTATAATTAGCACTATACCCATTAAATATATGCCCCAGAGACTTAAATCTTTGGTCTGTTCATATGCTGGCTGAACCCTGAACCTCAGCAGAGTTGCAACACCTACTCTCCAGTTCATCGGACTCGCCAGGGCAACTAACAAAATTATGATGATGGACAACACCCATCCCCCAAAACAGAGAATATCTACAACTCTAAGCAAGACGGTTCTATCCATCTGCTCCATGGGATCTAAGCCCCATCTCAATCAGAAACAGAGTGGGCATTACCATCTTAAATCCTCAAGATTAAGGTATGAACAAACATAAGGGGGGAATGCAACTATGGACTAAAGTAGACTGACTATTATTCTAGCAATGGAAGATCTTGTAACATTTATATAAAAGCAGTGGTCACCAGAGGTTCTGAGGGGAGGGAGAGAGAAGAACAGGTATAACATGGGGCATTTTTGGGACATTGGAATTATTCTGCATGACATTACAATGATGGATACAAGCCATTATACATTTTGTCAAAACCTATAAAAATGTGCAGTGCAAAGTGTAGACTATAATGTAAACTATTGACCATGATTAGTAGCAATGCTTCAATATGTGTTCATCAATTGTAACAAATGCACTGCACTAATGAAAGATGTTGTTAATAGGGAAAAGTGTGGGAGGGTAGGGGGTGGGGGATATGGGAATCCCACTATATTTTCGATGTATCATTTATATAGTCTAAAGCTTCTTTAAAAATAAAATAAATTTTTTTAAAAAAAGTTGTCAACCTCATATGATGAACACGAAGCTGTATTTTCTGGGTGCTAATGCACTAGAAAGAGCACTGGGCTTGAAATCAGAAAGTCTGGACTTGAGTAGAAGCTTCCCTGGTTAAGACTGCCACACAAACTTGAATAGAGCCACCATTCCTCTTGGCCTCAGTTTCTCTTATTCACAAAATGCAGGCAGTAGCTGCCCTGCATTACTCATTCATTCAATCAATAATTTTCAAATACCTAATCTCTGCCAAGTGGTGAGTATATAAGAGTGAACAAGAAATGACCATGGACCTGAGGTATGTTACAGCTTAATACAGGAATCACAACAGTGAATGGGCAGCCATGATATTGGTGTGCAAAGTGCTATGACTGAGGTTAATGTGAGAATCAGATGAAATACAGTTTTGTCCCTTGAGCCTCATTATTCACATATTCTAAATTTCTGAATCCACCTACTTGCTAAGTTTTATTTGTAACCCCAAAATCAGTATCTGTGGCACTTTCGTAGTCATTTGCAGACATGCACAGAGCAGCAAAAAGTTTGAATTGCCTGATGGACACGTTGCCAGCTGAGGTTGAACAAGGTGGCACTCTGCCTTGTTTTAGCTCTCTTACTATAAACAAGTGACCTTTTCACAGTAGATGTAGTGCCATGCTTTTTGTATTTTTGTGCTTTTTGTTGGTGATTTTGTGGTTTAAAATGGCCCCCAAGCATAGTGCTGAAGTGCTGCCTGGTGCCCCTAGCACAAGAAGGCTGTATTGTGCCTACAGAGAAAATCTATGTGTTAGGCAAGCTTCGTTCAGGCATGAGTTAGAGTGCTGTTGGGTGTGATTTCGATGCTAATGAGTCAGTAGCATATATTAAATAAAGTGCCTTGGAATAGAAATATGCATAAAATCAAGTTCTACATTGGAGATCCGTAGATGAAAACATTGTGACCAAAAGCTCAAGACAATACCTATCCTTGTATTTCCCAGGTGCAACGGTTCAGTATTCACTAATTCTGTGTTCGTGATGACTTTATAGAACATAACTACTATGAATAACATGAATCAACTACACACCATAAAAAGTGGCTCTGAAAACTGGAAAGCACTATAAATGTATATTTTAGGATTACTGTTTTTTTTTTTTTTATTATTATGGGTAAAAATCAAAATTCTCACAATACATACAAACATTTGTAAAATGATATATAAATATATATGCATATATGTGTATTTGCTTACAAAAATGTTATTTATATATATATATATATATACATATATTTTAAGAGGTGCTTAGATTACCTAAAATATTACACGGAACCCACTGGGATTCCCATGTTGCCCACCTCCCACACCTCCCACCACATCCCACACAAACATCTCCCACAGTGTGGCCCACCAACCTCAATGAACTTACACATCCTGGAGCCTTGCCACCAACCATAGACCACAGTTCACACTGTAGACCACACTCTCTCCCACTCAGTTCTGAGTGGTGTGTGCTGATTTAAAATGGCCTACATCCATTGCCACAACAGTACTCAGGACAACCTCCAACTCCCAAAGAAGCCCCTGTATTTCAACTGCTCATCCCCTCCCTACCCAAAAACTGTCAAGTGGCCACTGGCTCCACCTCATTGTTATAATTTCTTGCATTGCAAGAATCACCATATGTGAGCAAGAGAATACCATCAAGTCCACTCTAGTCCATAGTTCTTCCCCCAATCCAGAGGCGACTGGGATGGTGATGTCCACTCCAACTCCAAGTGAGAGAGGGCTTATTTCCCATGGATATGGTGGGTGGGATGATCCTGCCTGCAGATGCAGAGGATTACTGTTTTTGACAACAGTGCTAGCCAGATCCTAAATCTTTCAGGAATTTCTTTAAATTTCTGGTCTGCTGACAGCACCTTGTCTTCAAGGAAGCTCTGGGCCAATGCATTTATCAGACACAGGTATATGTCTGCTATTTGACACCACCTTGCCAGATTCTTTACGGTCTAGTAATCAACCATGACTGGGTGTTTTGGCATTCGATCAGGCCTCCTCCTATTATGTCAGTCATTTCACACACACTTCAGTGGATCCACACCCTACAGGTTTATGCTGTGGTCTGATGAGCTGATTCCTTCATTCAACATGCACTGAGGACCAAACATGCTCCAGGTGCTGTTGTGAGGGGCTGGGGATAACAGAGACAAACAAGAAGGTCCCTGGTCTGAAGATGATCCGTTTAGTGAAAAAAAGACAGACATGGAAATTAATAGGATGGGGTGTGATGATTAATGCTATATAGTACAGAGTTAGTGATCAAGCAATCATATAATTTATTATCCAACTAGGACACTTTTGAAAGTGAAGTGGGGTGGGGCAGTGCTATTAAATTTATACCAGGACAACAGCTCTAAACCTGTAAAACAGAGTTGTAAGGTTTCTAGATATAATATAGAGGTCAAATGGTATGCTCAGAGTAACGGCAGATGAGTGTCAGAAGCAAAGCATATTGATTTTCAATGTCACGCATATCTTTGTTTTTTGTTTTCTCTCCTTTTCAGAGTTCCTTGCAATATGTAATTTTCTTTGCATATTGGATCCTAAAGTTACTTGTGGATTCTGAGCTTATGAGTTAAAAATTGCATAAAGATGTGAATCTTCTCGCTGTCCTGATTTTGTGATAATCAGGGTAGGCTAAACATTCACTATATTAGAAACCATGCATGTGTCCCCAGACCTAGTTTTTCTCCCTAGGTCTGGCTTTTAGAATGCTGGTGATAAAATAAGCGGAAAAAAAAAAAAAAAAGGCATAAAGATAATAATCAGATATACCTGAGCCCTTTTTATGGCGGAGATTTTTATTTTAGTACTGAAATTTACGTTACAATACCAAATCTAGTTTCACCTAACAGCCTGCTGTGTAGGCTTATGTTAAACTTCCATCTAAAGGAATTCTCTTCTCAGGTTCCAAAATGAACTGTCTTTCCAAGTGTGTTTAATATTAACATTTAAAATCCTTCCTTAAGCTACCCTAAGGCTAAGCTAAATTAATTTTTCATTGTTAGAATGACTCTTTATATCCAGTTGTAAAAGGACTTCTACTTTCATGTGTATGAGCACAGAGGTGATACTCCTAGCGGATGAACTGAATGAGGGATGCAGAAAAAATTCTTGGAAACATCCACATTTTGGTGTTAGGGAGTCACTATACTGTTTAAAGAGAACCTCTGCCAAGCCTGGAAGTAATTTCCCACCTGAATTTCACTTCCAGAGTAAAGTCCCATTTGATTAATCCCCATCATCTAAGAAGGGAGCTTCTTATGAAATTAGACTGTTTTTGACAACAGTGCCAGCCAGATCCTAAATCTTGCAGGAATTTCTTTAAATTTCTGGTCTGCTGACAGCACCTTGTTTTCAAGGAAGCTCTGGGTCAATGTGTATATCAGACACAGGTTTCTCATCCATAGTCTATTGAGCAGCAGATGTTTCACTACACAGAGGACATGACTCTTCATCTTTCTTAAGGGACAAATGCAGGGCAAATTTCTGATTTAGAGAAGAAGGTATACATCTCATAAAGATAGCTCAGTTTCATTTTCACGTTCCATATTTCAGATGAAGAAATTAAAAAATGAAGGGAACAAGTCAAAGTTGGTTAAAAAAAAAGACTTTATGTCAGTTTTCTCCCAAACCTAAAACAAGAATGAGAAAGAAATCCAAGCCCATTTTTGTAAAAATATAAAACAACAGAACAACAATAACTCCTTTCCCCCAAATATGCCCAAAAGTATAAAACTTCTGGACCAGATGTTGAGTTCTGTGCCAACAAAGAAGGGCCTATTTCTTAGGAATTGTCTACACTTTGGTATCCATTGCTCTTCATAAATGGGAAGTATATAATTTCCATCAGCCTTTTCCAGCAAACACTAAAAATTTGGAAAAAAATTTTTGAAAGCATTTCTGAAAATATCTTACATATTTACAAAAAAAAAAAATTGTGCTAAGTCAAAGCATGGCAGAGACTCTAATTCTCTATGACAAGATGATGTCAAACATATTTGCCTTCACTGTCATCAAAGAGTAACAAAGTCATGTGTCTACAGCTTGGCATGTATCTAAGCAGTTTGCTCATGTGTCCCATGAGCTGCCTTTCAAGATGTTTCTCCATCCCTTTGATCATTAACTGTTTACAAATTCTGCCAGCTGCAAGCATGACTCTAGATGTCTCAATTTTCACTGGTTAGATAATATCACCACTTAGCCACCTATGAAGCACCAAACATTAGAAGATAGCACCTATGTCACCTAAACAGCTTTGAACAGAAGAAAGAACTTTTGGGCTCCTTTCACTTAGGAAAGAAAATTCTTTTAACAAATTGGAATAACAGATGTATTCTGAGCACATGGGTTCTTTCTTGCATCTTTCCTGTGGCTCCATATCAAATTTGAAATGTAGTTAGATCACTGGTTTACACTTAAGCTTGCTTATCTCTGATAATGGGCTTGGACACATATCAAAGAACCTGTCCATCTGTGCTTATCAATCCCTGACAGGCATGAGGCTTAGGGGTTCAATATAGGACTTTATTACTCATTTAGAAACTCAGATGAAGTGTATGAGCAACTATTTGGATGAGGGTTCCAATTACTTATGATCCTAGGTAATCCTATATTGCTATAGGGCTACTGGGCTATAAACTGCAGATTGAAAATACCCTTAGGTTCAATAATTCATAATTATGGGGCAGAGGTATATATCTATAAATAAAATATATGAATACCCTTCAACTTGTTTTGGGGAATATGTAGAGTTTTTCTCCTCTTTAAGTTTTATACTAATTTATTACTTTGAATAGCTATTGTATCAGTTGGTAAAATTTCCAAATAGCATAACAAGTACAGAGGGATTAAAAGGTCTCTCTTCCTACTGATAGTTCCTCTTCTCTAGAAGCAACCATCGTTATGAGTTTCTTATATTTCCTTCCAGAGATATATTTCACCACCACCCCTTTTAAAAACAAATGGCAGCAAGGTATTCACATTGTTCCAAACACTGCTCATTTTCCCTAACGGTATATCCCAACAATTGCTCCATCAGCACATGAAGAGTTGCCCCACCCTCATTTCATCATAGAGGAATGACAACTTATTTAACCAGACCCTTACCAGTGAACATTTAGGTTGTTTCCTAGCCTTTGATTTTGAGTGGGACAGACTCTCAGAGCTAGAATAAAAAGAAGCACTGAATGTCCTACGTATTGACATTTTCCTTTTAAATGACACCAAGGTCTAAACAATGTGGAGAGGCTATTTGATGACCTGGATCTTTGCTCCCCTGCTGTTACACACAGGAAAATAAAACATCTCTCTTTCTAAACCTGATGACTGGTTTCTAACGCACATGTAGTGTAAAATGCTAAGCCAAGTGCCTCAACTTAATAAGGGCTCAAGAAAATATAAACTATTATTAACGAAACAGTCCAAAGCCACTATTTTGGAAACATCTTGGTTCTACCCAATATTACCACTGTCGTGAATTTTGGCAAATCCCCCGATCTCGGGACTCCAATCTGTCCACGCACCCAAGTTTCCTGCATGCTCTGCAAAAGGGCTTGTTATTTACTGAGCACATCGTATTTTTGTCTCCACATTTGTGCTTCTGCAGCTCCACTTCCATAGGATGTCCCCCATCTTCACACAGGTAAATTCTACTCGCTTTCCAAGATGCAGCTCAGAGGGCGAGGCTCAGTGTCTGTCCTCTGGATCCTAAATTCCCAGCACCCAGCACTTGGTGTGGGCACACTATAGGCACTTGGCAACTGCTTGCTGAATTAAAGGGAGCCCCATGGAGACAAGGATTCAAGTCAGCTTACTTAATTTCCTCAGTAAAACAGGATCTATGCCTCTGGCATCTTCTTTCAATCAGCACTATAAGTATCTGCACTTCAGGTGCTTACAAGATCTCAATTTAGAATCACCTGTCATGCGGCTCCTTTCAAAAAGCATGGCTGAGGCAACTGAAGGAGAGGCTTTTACCCATCATCCTTGTAACCAGGCAGATAACTACTTTGTCTATTTGCTCTCCTCCTTACACCATAGTAAAGAGGATCTTTCAATACTTCAGCTTAACATTATACTCTATGTTTAATCAGAACCAATAGGAGAAACAGCCATATATACAGAATCTGATTGTTTGCATAAAATTGTTATGGAAGACATTGTTTACTGTGCCATTCAAAACTGTTAATATAGAGACTCATATGACAAATTAATATAATTTGCAACTCTTGATGAACTGGTATGCTTTTAAAAGATATATACAGTTGAACTATACGTACCATCATATTTTCTTTCCCTTTTTTGCCCTGGCTGCAAGGTGGCTCAGGGCAGTTTTATGCTGAATTACTCTCTTCCTCTCTCAGACTTTGTTAATCTGCCATTATTTTTTATCCTCATTTCTCTCTATTGCATGTGTATTTTTAAAAAATAAGCCTCACGTTCCTGAATTTTGTGTGATTATCAACAGTGTTTAGAGAACAGTTTTTCACAAGATATCTGGCACATGTAACACATTTGCTTGTACTGTCACCCAACTATGCTTTCAAAACACACACACACACACACACACCCATTTAGAACTTGTTAGCACACAAACTTGAAATAAAAACATATTCTTTAACTTAATAAGGGTTTGTAAGTCTTGAAAATGCTGCCCCAGTTTTACTGGCAACAGGAGACAAGCTTGTATGTGAAAAGTTGCCTGCACGGATTTTGAGAAGGATATCATGCCCAAACTGTAAAGCCATTGTTTAGTAAGTGTATTTAAAGCAGCCCAGCCCTTCAGGGAACAATTATACCTGGGATCCAAGCAATAAAAGGAAAGAGAGGGAAAATATGAAAGAGGAAGTTCAATTCCCAAATCGCAAGCAATGTAAATTAGAAATGCAGTCAGTAGGTATTAGGATTGTGCCATGCCAGAGATAAATGCTGGGCTTGTAAACATCCGGCTGCTACCTCTTCAATTTTGAGGGAAGTGTATTGTCAACCAGATGGTCAGCTTTTGAGGGAAAGTTTTTAGTTTTGTTTTTAATGGCAGAAATGAGCAAATTTAACAGGAAATTTCACAGGTATGAAAAAGCATTATTTACCTGAGATTAGAGAGCAATGGAATGCTTAAAGACAGATTAGCACCTTTGCTAACATTCTTGAAGTCTGAAGATTTGGCTCTATAAACTTTGAAAATTGGGAAGAAATGAAACGTGCTATAAAACTGTGTTCCTTTCTTCTCCGCTATTTCTGATGGAGGCAAACAGCAACTACCTCCAGGCAAAAAAAGGGCTGTGTCAGGTTTATCTCTGAGTATCTGACCAATCTCTAGATGTCAAGTGTGGCTCGCATCAGGACTACAAACCACAGCTAGGGATGGGATTCATCCTCAAGACGATGAAAGGCTTATTGACTTGGGGGCTACACAGACCCAGTGCAAATTCCAGTTCTGTTGCCTCCTAGCTATGTGATCTGTGCGAGTCCCCCTGAAACCCAGCTTTCCCACCTGTAGAATGGGGATATTGATAATGGTTGTTTACCTTACTGGGTGGTAAGGAAGATTAGATGATGTATGTGAAACCGCTGGCCTAGTGCCTAGCAACAGTAGATGGTCAATAAACACTTATGCCATTATCTTCCCTCCCTGGAATACTCTATGTCCATCCTGTATATTCCCTGTCCTTTGTTATATCTTATTCAAACTATTTCCTTCTCTCCCCTCCCCCCTGCTCTTAACTTTGGCCTCTCCTACCTTTTTTTTTAGGTACTCATTCAACGTTCCCTGTTCTTCCATGTTCATAGAAGCCTCCCAGTCTAAATGCCAGCCTGGCCACCTACCACCTGCCAGCATCTGAACTTGAGTGACCCCAGAGAGCGGAGGGTTAGTAAGACAGCTCTTTCCTTACATGCATGACATTAGCAGCTTGCCGTTACCCAACCTGCTGGCGTGGAAGTAATCAAGCATAGTGGTGGGCATGGTGGGTCTGAGATCAGGCTACTTGGGTTCAAATCCCACCTCTACCCATAGTTAAGTTAGTTCACCTCTGGACCTGTTTCCTCGTGTAAACTGGGGATTGCAACAATACCTTATGCATTACGAGCATTAAATAAGTAAATACATATGAAGTACCTGGCACATCAGTACTTAATTAATGTTAGCTAGTATCATCATCACCATTATCACTAGCATCATCCTATCTTAGGGACATTTAACTTCTCATGATTATATTTTTAACATGTGAGAGCAAACTTTGTTCTCAGGTGCTGGATCATTAAACTAAGGTGGAATTCTCCAGCAGCTCAGCAGCAGAATCAGTTTTCATACACACTCATGGTTTTGAACAATGTCACCACAGGTTAGGGACCTCTGCATAGCTGGTGAGTTGGTTGTTTGCATCCTGCCTTTTCTGGAAGGACACCAGAAGATGCCACTACCCAGCAGCCTGCATTTGAGGAGTAGTCAAGCTGCTGAGCCAGAACATACTCTGTTCTTGCATGCTCATGACTCTCACTGAAGAGAAGGGGACAATCCAATATGATTCCTTTTCCCCTGGTTAATCAAATTTTAAGATGCACTCCTTGCAACACTGTTATTAAAACTGATGGAGGCCAAAACCCAGGACACTGGTGTTTGCCATATGTTCTATAATGATCTGTAATGGGGACTGATAATGAAAGCCTTTTCCCAGAAATGTGTTTTTAAATGAGTTAACTGTGTCTAGGGCTAAGTAAGAAGATGAATTTTCTTCAGTGCTTAAAACAATAAAATATATTATTCTTGAAGCAGCCAGTCAGTTAACTATGAATAAAATAAGAAATTCTGCAAGAACCATTTAGACTCCAAAAAGGACATTTTCAGAGAACATGTGAGGAATTACTAGGAACAAAACAGCAGTATGAATCCATCTCCAAAGTCTGGACTGTAAAGACATAAAATACTTGGCTCAGTCTATGAAAAAAAGGCACACTGCGATAGGCATCTCTGTGTGGCCTGGAGCTGCTTCTCCTGGGGGGAGCCACCCCTTCTCACCCTCAGCCTATATGTTCTGTGTGCGAGTCCTCTCTTTCCCACCCAGTTAAGGATGAACAGGTGATTCAGGTCTAGATCTTCAGAGCATCATATCCTGCTGACCAGAGACCTGTTAAGGGATGAGGATGTGACTTGGTTTGGACCAACAAGACTTAGGCCCACACTGCTGTTCAGGCTTTTGGGAGAAGAGGCTCTCTCTCATCTGCTGGAGTTTTAAGGATGTTAGTCTTGCTGGCAGCCATCTTACAATCAAAAGCAAAGAGCTTATCTAAGAGTACAGTCAACATAGGAGAAAACTGAGTTGAAAGATGGCAAGAGTAGGCTTCTGATGGCAACATCTAAGCCCCTGGATCTAGCCTGCCTTAAGTCTGCTGTCCCTGGGCTTCTCAAGGACAGATGTGAGCCAATAAGTGATGTGAGCCATTTTAATAATGTGAGCCATTTTAACTAAGTTAGTTGGGCCGGGATTTCTGTTACTTGCAACAAAGAATCCTGGTTAGTAAATTTGCTCAAGCTGACACATAGGGTCTGTACATTTAAAATAAGTCATATAAGGGAAGTTTATACTAAGGCTCTGTTTCCAGAAACGTGTGAAGGACAGGAATAGCAAGCTCTTGTTAGAACCAGAAAGGTCCTGGATTGAGAGAAAGGCAAACATTCCAAAAGCAAAGCTTTAGTAGTGTACGGTGCTCCATGACAATGTGCCAGCCTACTTGAATGGCTGGGATGCAGTTTCCATAGCTCACTTACAAGTTGAACAAGAGGATGGATGTTACAGATCCGAATGAAAATAAATACCAGGAACAGTTTAGCAGGTTAGCACAGTAACTGAAGGCTAAACATAGCAACTCTGTTTAAGAAGTAAAAATAAATAGGGATTTTATGTAAGCCTAGGTGATTACTATTTATACTCTCTCCTTATTAAGCGCACTATGATTCTGGCCTGTTCCAATTGTCTTTGAGCTGCTCTACCCTCTCTGAGCTCAGAGGCAGTCTCTTAGCGATAGAGCCTGACTCCAAGGTAAATAAGCCTTGCTGAAAGCTGAAGGTGTCAGAACTTTTATGGTGGGGTTGTAACATAGCCAAGAGGAATACCACTTATTTTAAAACCTATTTTGCTGGCATTTTAGGATAAAAAACTCAAAGCAGAGGGAATGAAGCAGACTGTTGTAGGACCTTGGGTGATATTCAGAAATGAAAACAGGCCCTTTAGGGAAGAAAATTTGGGCAAAAAACCCAAACAAACATAAAGAACAAGAAAGAAGAGTTCCAGATGGTGAGGTCTATTTGACTGTAAAGGAAAACTGTGTTGAAAATAGAGAATGTCTCAGGCAAGTCAATTACACAGGATCAATTGATAGATGATGTTCCATCAAGATCCAGCTAGGATGGAATTCTGGAATGGGAAGACATTACCAGGCTCCCCCAGCTTTAGTGCCTAAAGAAGTCTAAATCCTATTGACAAAAGAAATAAAGCAATTTCAATATTATAGATGAAAATCATATGTTCAAAGTTAATCATGAGCTGATCCCCACAAATGCCCTGTATGTTCTTGCCTCTAAGCCTATCCTCACTTTTCCCCTTGCCCAGAACATCTTTGGTCCCCTGTCAGTCTAAATTCAACCCATCTTTCAAGACCAAGTACTATTAAAAAAAAACTTTTTTGGGGAAATATTTTCAAACGTACAGGAGAGTTACAAAAATAATACAAAACCATAGAGAGAACTCTAACATACCCCACTTCCTCCTGGACACCCAGAGCCACCAATTTTAACATTTTGCTCCATGTCCCATATCATTCTATCTATCCATCAACCTACAATCTCTCTATTCATCTGTCTGTATGTCTATTTATCAATCTATTTTCTGAACACCTGAGTGTAGGTTGTGTACATCATGCTCCTTGCATACTGCCATGTACACTTCCTAAGAACCAGGGTGTTCACTTGTGTACCCACCTTAAGTGCAGTTATCAAGTTCAAAAAATTTAACAGTAATATGCAGCTTGCAGTCTACATTCCAATTTTTTAATATGTCTCAAAAATGTCTTTTTGGACTTTTGTTCCTCCGTTGTTATGTCCCATCCAGGATCATGTATTGCTTTTACTTGTCCTTGTCTCTTTAATTCTTTTTTCCCCTAAATTGTGGGAATATATATGCAACAAACTTTCCCATCTCAACCACTCTCAGATATATGGTTCATTGGGATTAGTTATATTTACCCTGTTGCAATGCCCTCTCCACCTTCTATTACTAAAATGTTCCCATATGCCCAAACTGAAACCCTAAACTCATTATGCATTAACTCCCCATTCTTCCTGTCCCCCTGTAGCAGTTTGGCAGTTTGATATAGTTATGAATCCCAAAAATAGATATTGGATTATGTTTGTAAACTGATATGTTCATCTGGGCATGATTAAGTTATGAGTAGGGATTTGATGGGACCACGTCAGTAGGGCATTGAGCCCCACCCCTTGGTGGGTGGGAAATCAAATATAAAAGGCATAGCAAAGGACAGACTTGGAGTTTTTGATGTTGGAGTTCTGATCCTGAGTTTTAATGCTGTAGCCCTGGGAAGTGAACACACAGAGGAGCTTGGTCGTAAGGAAAGAGAGAAGGCCCCGGGAAGAGAAACAAGCTGTTTGCCTGATAGTCTACAGCTGGCCTTGTGGAGCTAGCAGAGGAGCTGAACCCGGAGACAAGCAATCCACGGGAAGAGAGGAACCCGGGAAGCCTGAACCCTCACAGACGTCGACAGCTATCTCACTCCAACACGTGGCAATAGACTTTGGTGAGGGATGTAACTTATGCTTTATGGCCTGGTAACTGTGGACTTCTACCCCAAATAAATACCCTTTATAAAGACCAACAGTTTTCTGGTATTTTGCATCAGCACCCCTTTGGCTGACTAACAGCCCCCCCATCCCTGGCAACCTGTACTCTAATTGCTGTCTTTATGAGCTTGCATGTTCTCCAGTTTTTCCTTTGTAGTTACCATGGGCTTAAACTTAACATCCTAAATCTATAACAGTCTTGTTTGCTTAGATACCAACTTAACTTCAATGGTATACACATAGTTAAACTATGTTCCTATACCCCTCCATCCACCCACTTTTATGTGGTTGTCACAAACTGCATGTTTATACATTGTGTCCAAAACCACTGATTTATCATTATATTTTATGCCTTTGCCTTTCAGATTCTGTAGGAAGTAAAGAGTGATATTGTAAACCAAAAATAAAATAGTACTGGCATTTGTATTTACCCATGTTGCTACCCTTATAGGAGATCTTATTTCTTCACATGGCTTTGATCAATTCTTAGTGTCCTTTACTTCAACCTGTGGAACTCTCTTTAGCATCTCTTGTAGGGCTGGTCTAGTGGCAATAAACTGTTTCATCTGGGGGAGGGGTGGAAACACCTTTCCCAGTCTTGCAGATTGACCTGCTCTCCTTCAGAGCTAATCCATATAATGAGTTTAGAGAACAGCTCGAGACCAAAGTCTAGGGGACATCCTGATCCTTTCTGAGCACATGTCTTGCCTTGGGCATGTGCATGTGCATGTGGCCTGCCCTAGGAATTCCCCTGTTTATGCAGATACAAATGTACCCTGTTTCCTAAGAAACAGTTTTCTCACATTCCCAGGCACTGCACTGGGTGTCCTAGAGCCAGCAATCCCTTAACCCAAGCAACCACTTGACTGCTCTCTCACAGTGTTATATAGCAGAATTCTATGAGCTGCCTTCTATATGCTCTGCCCTCAGAGCTCAAGCTCATAAAACTGTAATAGATGGAATAAAGAGGGACCCATCGGTACTGAAGACTTCATGAGGAGACACAGAAGAGGATTCACATCACATACCAGATAGGAGAAACTTCACATAATTTCCTTTTTGATATTTCTGTTCCTCCAAAGTTCCTCCTCCACTGACACCCCCCCCCCCCGCCATCTCTTATCCCTCTTCTCCACCTAACCAATAAAAATCCCCTTCATTGTCCCTAGTGGCTTTTACCTCAACCTGTATGCCCCACCTAACAAAACCACAAAGCATGGTCTTGGCTCCACCCCCACCCCACCTGCACCCTGCTTTGCACAGACAGGGACACTCATTCCAGGCTCACAGCTACCTCCGGGGGCCAAGTCGGCCCCGAGTGGATGTGTAGAAAAGCAGTCTTGGAAGGATCTTATCTTTCCAGAGTAAAGGGGGCAAAACACATGGGTAGGCTCATTTGAATAGAGATAATGTTTTCTTTCTTTCTTTTTTTTTTTTTTACTGCAAATTCTTGTATTTTAACATGAATCTGCAGTAAAGCATAAGGCTGTGGCAGCACAGAAATAGGGTTCTGCTTGAAATCACAGATGGGGGTACCCAATGCACTGATTACATATTCATAGTCTAAACTAGGGTCTTTAGGTTTTTGCTGAACATTTTTGCACATAGAGACCTAATTCTTCCCTAAGTGTGCTGAGTTCAGTGGGTTACACTGTGAACCTACTGCTATAAGGTGCACCATAAATGAGGAATAAGGCAGAAGTTGACTCTGAGTTTCAACAGGAGCATTCAGGTTATAGTTAAGAGAGCGCTGTATGGTTCAAGACTGAGCTAGCTGTATTTAAAACATCACCGCAGTTTTGATTAAGCCTCCCTTTGTGTCGCCACTGGAATTGGTTACTGAATCATTCTTGAAAAGAATAACTCCAGGAGCTAACATTTATGGAAGCGGAAGCAGAGTCTGGAAAATCAGCCAAGTGTGCAAAGAAAATATAACATGAAGAAGTTCTTTCTTGGTAATGATGAATCAGGATGCTTGCTGGTAGGCATATGACCTAACTGATTCTTCCTGAAATTAAACGTAGAACTTAATAACTGGCTTGTGAGGAAGAAGGAATTTAATTCAGAATTTCCTTATAGACAAAGAATATGCAAAAAGAGTCCTCACCCCTACACAGAAACGTAGATGTTGTATGAAAATTTATTACCAAAACTTCCCCTAACTCATCACAAGGCATAGTCTCTCCTTACTTATTTTTCCTGGCTACTCTGATTCACTGTTTAAAGAACTATAATTTCCAAGAACTTTCCTTTTCCATAGAAAGTAAGAAAACAAACCTTCAAGGTATGGATTACATTTCAATTTAACAGAATATTTGGCATAGGGCTTTACATAAGAAGTTGTTACAGAATTTTGCCACAACAAATTTTAGTAAATCACTAGATGTTTGGGAGGGAAAAAAGAAGTACAAATATGTCTTAATGATAAATTCTCGTTAGTGAGGGAAAAAAACAACAAAGTACCCTATTCCAACGATCAAATTCTAGCTTTTCATTCCTTTCAATATTTTTTTCTCTGTACATCATTCTTACAGTTAAAATTTTAAGTATTTTGGCATCTGAAATGTTGGATCCACGGAGACCTCTGAAAAAACACTTGGGACGCTGCAAGTGTCTTTCATAAGCCCAGTGCTTGACAATTGGCAGAGCCTCAGAGGTAGGAGACCTCCCAGCTAAGAGGCCAAAAATATCAGGCTATAAAATAACTAGAATTCCTCTTCCTCTACTCACAGTAAGCTGGACCAAGGTGGAACAAGGGAATGATAAGCTTTGAAGCAGAAAGATGATGAACTGGGGAGGTTATGAGAAACTCTGCCTACATAATATACAACTGCAAGGGCACTTCATTCAACCATACACATTGTGAGTGAATGCCCATGCCACTCATTAAAATTTGTCTTGTATTGGCAGCAATGCCTCCTCAGTGTGTAGATCTTATCTCCGCCATCGTTGCTGTAAAAAGCTTGAGGGGAGTATATATGATTAGCCTTTTTCATAGTGCGGTGGGAATAGTGTCTTAAACAGCAGGTATTTAATGAATGTTAGCTAAATGACTGGCAAAAATTGACTGAGAAGGGGCTGTTGGTCAGATGGGGCCGATCCCGATGCTATCAAGTGTTACAGTGTGCAGTTAGGCCTCGTAGCTGCAATTATTCACCTGGAGGTGCCATGCTTCAAAGGAAAACATAAGGTGAAAGTAAGTCTGTGTTTCACTGAGACTTTGAGAGTTAAGAAAGGGCAGAGAACAGAGCGAGAGCAATTGATGGGTGTTTTTCTGCTAATAATGAAATGTTTGGTATCTTCCCTTGGGACAGTGTGGGGACTAACTGCCGTCTTGCACAATATCGCAGCCACGTCAGCCATGGACGTGTGGATCTTGTGTTTACTGGATCAGCATGTCCAGGATTCCCAGGACTCCACTTCTTGATTCTTGACCTCCTGCCAGTTTATTTTCACTGTGACAATTGAACATCATAAGTGCTGCCACGGGATGACTGAGGACATATTTCCTCTAATTGCACTTTCACACAAAGGGTCAAGTAAAGAAAGGGAAAGAGAATATGTGTGGGGGGAGGAGAGAGGACTGTTTCTCCCCCAGAGGAAGCAGAGTGGTACGTGGACCTTGTGTCAGGAAGTGTACGTTCTAAGACACAGTGTATAGAAGCAAAGGGAAGATATAGGTTTCCCCTGATAAATCGATTTGAAGATAAATCCCTCTCATGCTTCAGCTTTAGATTTGTCAAATTTCAAGCAATAGGGGGACGGATGTGGCTCAAATGGTTGGGTGTCTGTCTCCCATATGGAGGGACCCGGGTTCGACACCCAGGACCTCCCGGTAAAAAAAAAAAAAACAATTTCAAGCAATACTCTTCGGGTGAAAATGTTTGGGTTTTGGTTCTGTCAGTGATGTCTGACATGACATGATGACAGACTTTCCAATTAATTCTCCAGTTCCATCCCCAATGTCACTACCCTTCGATTCCCACCTGCAAATTTCACCTGCTTAAATCTTCAGAAGCTTTGAGTACAGTGGTGAACAGAATAAACCGGACAGGATGATTTCTATCCCATCTCACTTGCTTTACTGAAAACAAAACAAAACCAAAAAACTTTTTAGTCTGTCTAGTCACAAACAGTTTCACTTCTACTCTCACAAGTAATAAAAGCTCAAAAGGATTATAAATTGCTAATTTGTTGCTTTTTTTCATTAGCATGAGGAAGGGGCTCTTACGAGAAGGTAGGGGATAGTGACATACACAGGTGATGAAAGCAGTGTGTCTGAGGTTTCCAGGGTAACTGCTAATTATTATTGAGTAACTCTAAAGTACCTCCACAAAGGTCAGGAGTTAAGGTTTTTCCCATTCTATATGTTGCTTTAAATGGAGCTTTTAAAGGAAATTGGGTACAGAGGGGATGGAGAATGAGAGATAGAGAACAGGTAAGAGAACTATATATAGCTCAAAATAATCGACTATTTAAATTTCACATTCTTGGTTGGGGGTTGGGAGGAGGAATTCAGAGTAGCTGCTCAATGTTAAAACTTACTTTCTGGTTTTCTAAGTTAGGGCTTCCCGATTTTAATAAGGGATCTGAAATAAAACAAAACACAGGATTCTGACTGGATCTACTCTCCTAAACCTGAGAGAGCTCAATTAAGTCCTTAACAGATTTTTCTCTGCTGTCCCCAAGAGTTAGCATTTACTAAACTGTCCTGGAACCCTGGACAGTCCAGCTTGGAGAGGAGTCATCTGGTCATTAAACAAACGATTCAAATAGCCCAAATTTCATTTAACACACACTAAAAGCAGTACCTTCTTGGTGCTTAAAGCCATATTCATCAAGAGAATAACACCTCACTCAGAACCCTAGTGATTGAGGGGGTAAAAGTTTTAAAGGTTTTTAAAAAAAGAATCTTTTATTACCAAAAAAAAAAAAAAAAAAGTTTTGAGAACAAAAGCATGGTGATTTCAAAACTGAGCAAATCTCTTTTTAAGTGAGCTTTTGAAACTGACCAAGCAATGCATACACAAGTAAATTCCAACACAATAAAAGGGTACCTAATAAAAAGTCAGGCTCCCTTCAACCACAGTGCTCCCATCTGCTTCCTTCACTGACAACCATACAGCTTTATATCTCTGTCTTTCCAGAAATATTACAGATGTATACACATCTGTATGTGTGCATACCCCCAGATTCTTACGTAAGTAGGAGCGTATTATGCACATTCATGGTTTTCAAGTCTAGCTGTATATTAAAATCACTTAGGAAGCTTAAGAAATATTCCCAGAGTTGGACCCCATCCCAATGAACTTATTCAGAGCATCCAGGGACAGGATCTGGGTGTTGGTTTTTTCTGTTTTAGGCTTCCCAGTGCTGCTAATATGCAGTCTGGGTTGAAAAATCACATGTGAACACTGCCCCATACCTTGTTTTTGCTCCTAATGTACCACTGAAAGTTGTTCCTTACCATTACAGGTGGGGCTACCTCACCCCTCTGCTGCACTGCTGTATAGTATTCCAGCCTACAGCTGATTTAGCCAGTCTCTATTGCTGGCCATTCCTGCTGTTGCCCCTCTCTCCAGTAAGGCAACGAGAGGGAATGAAATGGTCCATAAAGAAGCTATCTTATCGTTTTTCTGAGCACTTTTGACACAACTGAGAGGAGCCCCATCCCCAGCTGTCTTCAGTCTGTAAGACTTATTGGAAGGAACACTGAAACAATGTCTTTGCACTCCCTGGTTAAGGGAGGGGAGGGGCCCTGGAAGAGAACCTGCCAGAGCAAATGCAGTCAGGGTTTTTGCATTTGTGGCTAAGGTGCCAAATTTCAGAATGAGTTTTCAGAAACTGTTTTTCTTTTTGTCATAATGACAATCACATTTACACAGAGTCATAGGCTGGAAAGGAATTCCTGAGGCTAAATTACCACTCAGTGAAGACTCAGGATTGCAGTTAGGTTCTCATCTAATTCGTGCAGTTTCAATTGGCTCCACCCATTGGTGAAACAATAGGGTGGGTGGCTTGGCAAGGCTCCTAAGCGTAAACACCCAAACCGGCTGCCTTGTATGAACAGTTTGAAATCTGTCTTGTAAGAGGGGCGCTTCTATTGATACCCATTGATTTTTTTTTTTTTAATTATTTGTAGTTAATTCAGTTTTAAGTATTGCAATTTATTTTGGGATTGTTATTTACATGTTTTTAATCTGAGTTGCTTTGTGTTATACCAGGATCAAACAAATAAACAAAATAAACACTGAGTATCCATCTATTGCCACCACTGAAAGAAATCAACACCGGGGGTTTGTCCATTGGTAGGGGGCAGTTTAAGAGCAAATAATGTAATAAAAAATAGTAGCAATCAAGTTTTAGTCACCATTCACCATGAATCGGGCCACTGACTAAGTATTATGCAGGCATGATCTTATTTGACCTGCACAACCCTGAAAACAGGTATTATATTATTATTATCATCATCATTTTCATTACTATCACTACTACCACGTCACAGAAGAGGTTTAGTACAAAGAGGGCAAGTAACTTGCTCAAGGTTACACACTTATGAAGTCAGAGTCAAGGTCTGACCCAGGTAGGTCCACTACCAGATTGCACAAAGAGGTTTTCAAGATACAACTCATTTCAACCTTCAGATAGCTGTGGCCATAAATTTACATGTAAATTAAATCTCTGCTCTCTTGAAGGATCTATGCCATAATAATACCACCCATATGAGACATACATTTTCCCTCTCAAAAGTTTAGAATAGCATTTCCCCAACTGTGGAATCCTGTTTTAAGAGGCTTAAGAGAAGCGCTGTAGAAAACATGTTCTGTGGTCAAATATATCAAGGAAATGTGGCATAACACATGCCCTCCAGGAAATTCACCGTAGCTATGTTAAAGGCTCAGAAGTACCGCAGTCAAGAATCTGTTGAACTTTTTTCCCCTCATTCCCCACCCCTGTTCTGCACTCGTTTAGGAAAAGTTGATTTAGAAGTCTTACATCTTTTATAAATGTTAACACTGATCTACCTCTTTCAGTATTACATACCCTGAGAGCTGTTTTCTTGTCAGTGCTAGGGTTTTGATCTTCTCATATCACACACACAGTAATCCTCAAAACTCTGTGGCTTGATGAATTTTCCCACCCTCTACTGACTTGTGACCAAAAAGCCTGCATGGACCAAGCAGTTGGCTGGGCTTCCTTAGGGAGTCTGGTGAGCAGCACTGGTGAGCTGACTGGGATGTCATCACCCCTCAGCTGCATCAGCTTGATGCTCTACAAATAAATGGAAACATCTCGAAAGTCAGGGGCATGGAGCCCTGAAGCTCCATCGCTGTCATCACTGTAGACAGACAATCAAAGAGTGCAAGTCATATACTGGGCAGAGGGTCATGGAAGGAAATGACATGGGTTTGGCCCTGAGAACTTTACAATGAGGTGATCTTGATTTTTTTTTTTTTTTTTTTTACCGGGAGGTCCCAGGGATCGAACCCGGGTCCCTCCATATGGGAGACGGACGCCCAACCAGTTGAGCTACATCCAACCCCTAGGTGATCTTGATTTTATGCTTGTGTAAGAATAAGTCAATCAGCCTAATGTTGATCTATCTGCCAGTGCTTTCCAAACTTTAGTGTGTATCAGAATTACCTTCAGGGCTTGTTAAAACACAGATTTCTGGGCCCCTTTTCCAGAATTGCTGATCCAGTAGGTCTGAGGCGGGGCCTGAAAATTTATTTCTAACAAGTTCCCAAGGGATGCAAATGATGCTGGTCCCAAGACCATACTTTGGAAGCCTTGCACTGAGGTAAGACTCTGCCCTGGAACACAAGAGTGACAGAGACCAACTGAGGCCCATAGTAGATCCTGCATGGCTTTCTAATCTTAATGGAGAGGAGGGATTAAAAATAAGATCCCTAAGGCTGGTTCCAATTAGGAATACATTCCTAGCTAAGCAAGCATCTGTTTTCCAGATTGACTAAAAATGGTTAAATAGGCAGTACTTTAACTCTGTGATTTTAATTTACTTAGGTTGCCTATGCATTTTCATTCAGGATTTAGGATCAGAATCTACAAATTAGATCTCCGAATTTATATACATAGGGACAGAAACAATACCAAATATAATCCTAAGTGAAAGAAACAGCATTTTAGAATTCCTTCAAAATCCCTTAGGCAGAATAGTGCTGAAAACCATGCAAAATCTTAAGGCTATTTCCTTACCTGAAGGTTCTACCCCAAACCTGACATTTAAAATGGCTACCACCTACCTATGCATATAAAATAGAGTGCCACAAGGCATTTGAGGGCAGCTAAATTCAGAATGAAATTAATTCATATCTTTAATTAAACTCCATGATTTTAAGTGTCTATGTCATGACAAATTTTGAGAACTGGTTTAGATCATTTAACAAGATTAATAAATTTAAAGAAAAAAATACAGACCCTTTATATGAGTTTAACTTGTAACGGGAAAAAGAAAACATTTTTCCGTTCATGATTTCCACTATGCTGGAAAACAGAGATGGGGGTATGCACTCAAGCAGTCTCCCTTCCCTGCCTCCTCCCACACCCCCTCTGCCGACAGGCTATAGAGATCCAATGTCAGCCCTGGTACTTGGGAAAGAAATCCTGCTGGGTCATAAAGTGCGAAGGCTGCCTGAAGCAATTTTCATATTTAAAAAAAAAAAAAAAAAAAGAACTGCTAATAACCAAACACATTTATCCAATAAAAATTGCCAGGCAAGAATCTCCACCCTCAACCAAGCGAAGCTGAGCTGAGCTTCTGATTGGCGAGTGAGATCTTGGCTGGGGAATGGGAAAAGCTGACATGAAGCCTCTCAGAAAACAAGAATATGGGTCACAACAATTTCGCTCTCAAAAACCATCAAGGAAATGTGGCCTAGTGACTTGGAGGCGCCTTGGTCCAGGCAGCCCCTGGTGCCTGAGGTATCGCGGGAGAGTGTCAGGCATCGTCAAGAAACAAGAGTAGGCTGGAATCACCGCAAGTGTTGTGAGGAGGAATGAGAAAAGGCAAATAGTTCCTTTTGAAAATGATCATGCTTTCAAGTGAAAAGCTTATTTCCTAAGGTGGGAATGTCACCAGGTTCTTTCTGCTTGGGGTTGGGTCAGAAAAGGAATCCTCAGTCTCACAGAAGAGATCCCCCTCCACAGAACTCTGACCCAACCACAGAGGCAAACTTCATCTTTCCAATCCCTACATTCCAAAGAATGACAAAGATAAATCTAGTAACCTCAGAGCTATCTGTTTGGGTGTAACTCCTTTGGCATAAAATAACATTCACATGGTAAAATTACTTTTTTAAAAAAGATGCCATTAATTCTTACTTGTCTAATGCATATTATTCATTTTGTGATTCACTCAGTCTCAATAGCTACGCACACAGCTCTGTGCACAGTTCAGCAGGGACAGGACTGCCTACCCCAGCTGGTCTTGGTTTACGGTGGGGCAGCACCTGCCTCTACGGAAGTTCCTCTTTCCCATGGATAACTCAGAGACTGGACTGCCTGACAGTTTCAGTCTCAGAGTTAAGGTAGGAAGCTGGAGGGCGAAGGTGATCAAACAGCCTGGGGCATCTCTAAGCATGGGGGATGGGGTGGGGGGAAGATATACCCAAACTGAGGGAAAAGAGAGAGAAAGGATAATAATTACCATTCAAAGTGCTAAACATGTAAATCAGATAACAAAGGATGACCTTAATCTTCACAACTCTTTGAGGAAGGCACAATGATCCCATTTTACAGACGAGGTAACTGAGGTAGAGAGAGCTTTTTAAAGTAACTTGTCCCCTTTCCTCGAAATCCCCATCTCCTTTATCTTGAATTAGTTTTCTCTATAGAACTTTTCAACATCTGATAAATTAGATACTGGTTTCTCCCCTGTCTCCACTAGAATATAAAATCCAAAAGAGCAGAGACTGTTTTTATTTTTTTAAAACCAGTTTATCTTCAGCGCTCAAAACAATGCCCAGCACATAGGAGGTGCTCAATTGATATTTGCCGAATGAATGTTGACTGAATAAGCAGAACATGAGTAAAATTTTAGAAATCTCTCGAGGCAAGCTTTCTCCAAATTCCATCACAAAGCAGCTGAATTCAACTCAGAAAGTGTCCACGGTGCTTCAGACAGAGGAGCAACTCTGCCTAGAAGCAAGTCTTGTTTATCCTCTGAATTCCAGGGACTGCTCTCTTACAGCTCACTGGCCACTAAGATGGGAGAGGACAGTTGATTCTGGCAGAATTTAAAGCTATTTGGCATGCACACATCTTCTAGGCCACCAGAAATAACTTGGAAATGCATGTGTGTGCGCATGTGTGTGTGTATTAAGAGAAAAGGATGAGAAAAATTAGTTTTATTTATGGGGCTACTGAGCAGTTAGTTATTTTTTAGGGTTGGGGACCACTTAGGCAGGGAGAACCCCAAGAGTGGGTTTCTTCATTGCTGTTATCATCCCCTGCTCTCCTAGCCTTCTTTCTATGGTTTCATAAGAACTTCTCCCATCTCCAATGGTCAGAAGAAAGCATTCATCTGGTAGAGTTTAGTTTGGGGGAATTACTGAAGTAACCTATGTCCCTGGTGGGATATTCCTGGCTTCTTTCTTAGTATTTATTTATTCCTCCTTTAAAATCATCTTCCAGAGAGGATTTGGCATGATGTGAACTCTTTTGGACGTGGTGGAAGAAAAGAGTGGCTTTTTTTTTTCTGCAGCCCTTTTGTAAGCACTCAGTGAACAAGTTGTATTCTTAGAGGCAGGTCAGCTCCATTTCTTCCACTAGAGAGAGTGGGGAGGATGGACTTGTTTAGGGCAAAGGACTGGGACCAGCCATCTATGTTGGTGTCAGGATCAAAACTTAGAGTTTCCTGCTTTCCACTCCAAAGTTTGAGCCATCTTTCTCATTGCCTCAGCCATTAGCTCTGGGTTTTGTTTTGTTTAATTTCTTTGAATTTTAGTTATGAGCCATTTTCTTTCAAAAGAAGATTATGAAAATTGGGAGGCTAAGTCTCTATGTGGCACTGCTTCACAGTGAGAACCTTCCATACCTTTCTAACTCACCCCATCCCAAGGCAGTTGCTCATGTCTCAGGAGTCACAAACTCATAGGCCTTGACTCAATTAATATTGCTGCATAATAAATCACTCCAAACTTAAAAGAACCACAGTAGATTATTTATCATGTATCTGTGTTGATGGGGCAGTTTTTCAGCTGGTCTTGCCTGGGCTCACTCATGTGGCTGCATTCACCTAATTGGTCAGCCAGGGCTTGGGCTTGGCTGTGACAGCTGAGCTTCTTTCTCCAGTGGTCTTCTCTCTTCAAGGAGGCTAGACTTGGCTTCTTTACATGGCAGCTGGGTTCCAAGAACACAAGGGAGGAAGCTGCAAGGTTCTGAGACCCGGGCCTGGAAGTCACACAACGTCACTTCCACCACATTCTACTGGCCAAAGAAAGTTGGAAGGCAAAGGCCAGTCTAGACTCAAGGGCTACATCTCTTCCTGAGAGGAGCTGAAAAGGTTCTGTACCCATATTTAATCTACCACAGGCCTACTGGTAGGTGACACAAAAGAGTGAAGCAGGCCAGCATGAGACGATAGGATGGGGAGAGCATCATCTGTTATCAAGCAACATGGTTTAGTGGAACCAAATTGTCTCACTTTTCAAGGGACGCTGGAAATCAGGATTTTTATGTGAAGTCTCCTGATTTTTAAATGTGGGTTCCATTTTTTTGGGGGGTGGCAGTGGTCAGGGAGGAACTGAAACGCCTCCTCTTCTTCCCACTTCCCCCACCACAACACACACACCTGCAGGCTGTATTTAGCCATTCTAGATCATCACTGCCTCCCTCATCCTCCTAACCTGAAATGTTCTTTATCTACCTATCTAAATCTTACCTGCCCACTTTCCCCAATACCCTGACCTGGTGCATGTACTCAACAGGTATTCAGTTAATAGTTGTTGGACTCTAAAAGCACTTAAACTAAAAATCCCAGGCAATACTGCTCTTTAGCTAGATTATAATCTCTTGGGGAGAACACGGATCCTCTTTTTCTAGTTTGCCCCCAGGTAGCTTAGTACAGGTCTGGACACAAAATAGGCCAGTAACACTTGCTTACAATTTCTAACTAACTGGACTTTACTACTAGTTGGTAAACTGTCCTTCAGTCTTCAGGAAAGGCGGCCCCTTTAGGAGGTATAGCTGAGGACCTGCCAAAGATTTAAATCCAGCAGCCTTGCACATTCTGCACAGGCAGAATAGCAGCATCTCTAATTTTGATACCTGATCTGTAAAAAAGAGCATGTAAACAAGAGCACCACGATCCCCTTGAAGAATTAGGAAAGATTTACCAATGATAAAGAAAAATTTATTATGAGAGATACAAAAAATATGATGAGCAAAAAACATGTTTTTTTTTGTTAATGTGATTTCTACATGGTCATAATGATTGCTCCAACCACTATGAAAAATAATGAAAAAATTAATGAAATATAAAGGAGAAAAGAGTTTCCCAGTGACTGGTTAATCTCATGCCTAATGATAGTCAAGCAAACGGGAAAGCCCCACCCTGTGCCTTTGTTTTTTGTTTTCATCTGCATCATTAACTGTTCCCATTCAAGCATCTCTGCACACTCCAAACTCAACAAGGATGGAGGCAATGAAAGGGTCCAGAACTGAAGTTGAGACCCATGTAGTCTAAATTGGTTGCCACTGAACCCTATCACCAAGGTACAGCTTCTCAGAATTAATTTACTCGGGGACAGTTCTACGGCATCTGTTTACCAGTACTGCCTAACTCCTGTCCATGGTCTAACCAGGCAAACCACAGGCAGAATCATCTGGGGAGGCACGAACCCAGGAACATCTCACTGCCTTGAGTTTGAGAAATGACTTGTGAACAACCTGTTGCAGAGCTTGCGGGGGCTTTGGCACGACCCTCAAGCAGGGTAGCGGCAAACTCCAGTATCAGTGCTGGCATGGGTACTGCTTCCACATAAGAACAGCCTTCCCTCATCTCAAGACTGACAGCTATCAATTCAGAGACTCACTCAGTTTGGAAGGACAGCAGTCTTGCTGGAAATCCACCCACACTCCTACCTCTGATCCTTCTCCAGAGGCAAATAAGTGGAATTATTCTTGGTGTCACCCTCCCTCCCCCAGGAAAACCCTCAAAATCTATGCCAGACAGGGAATGGTACCCAGGGTAGTATGAAGCATGAAAAGCAGTCTCCAATATTTTATGAAAAATCACATCTAGGCATCTGAAACTTAAAATCCCAAGCCCCCTCTTTCAGGACCTGTGTTGAAAGACATAAGACCTTTTCCCACTGAGCTGCTTAAACAACCTCTTATATATACTCTACTCAGGAGTAACTCAGCTCACAGCTACCAGCTGCTAAAAACAAATATTAAAGACCACTAGTTAGTACTGAGTGGTTAAAGTCAGGGGATGATAAGCAACCTGGGCTAGAAATTTAACCTTGCTCATGCTGAGCAGCAAGTAATTTTAGCAACTGCCAGGTATAGAGGTTTAAACAAAAAGGGGGGAGTGGGGGGAAGATAGGACTTCCTTAAAGGTCTATATTATAGTTGCATTTTGATTACAAGTACCTCTTACATCCATTTTAGAGTCATTTTTCTTCCCAAGCTCCTTTCATGATGAAAAAATTATTGGACTCATTTTACAGATCTGTAAATATCTTAAAGAGACAGAATGGTGCAATCAAGCAACCATGGCCAGAGAGGGTCAGGACAGGGTTGCTGACACCCTGATTCTCACTCTCACTCAGAGATCTCACCAAGTGGAGCACTCATCCTGTAGGCGATCTGTGGCTGAACCACTAACTATTTTAGCTAAAGAAAGGCAAAGTCAACTCTTTTTCCCGAGTCTTATACAACTGTAGCCTGAGAGTCCAGCTGTTCTGGTCAAGGCCTCACATTCTTTCTGCAAAGACTCTAGCTGACAAGATTTATGGAGTAGTCTGAAGAAGCATGCTAAGCAATGTGGGATGAATCACAAGGGAGAACTTTCTGGCTCTAGCAGAGTAGATCTAGTGTTCACGGAGGATTGGCCAACCAGCCCCAAAACTAGCCATCTCAGTTATGGGTGTTCAAAGCCCAAGAATGAAACAATAAGGATTTTTCTCTTTAGTAGTCTCTGGAATGAGATCACATCATGCTAATGTTTCAGGATGTGAAGACACAAAGGGCTAGTGGGGGCTGTTCTTTCTGGAAGTGGACACAGAGGTATCACTGAGCATTTCCAACATAGGGAGAAGGGAAACTGAAATACCATGAATGAGTGAAACAGATGTAGCTACCGACCTACTGAGCTACCACAGTCCCTGGATGTTTGTAAGACTAAAATAAATTGCATTTCATGCCCAGCAGCCAGCACAGTCAATAGCCATCAACAAAGCCAACTCAGCAGGATGGTAAATCAAAGATCACCAAGGCCAAGAAGCATTATGTTAGGAATAATGATTTCTCTTAAAAGTAAGATGCTGCTACTCAAAACAAAACAAAACAAAACAAAACAAAAAACCCACAACAAGCCAGCCAAGCTCCAAGTTTAGGGAGAAGGTTTCAATCGTATTAACTGGCCAACACTTCAAATCCAGATGGGGCCAGAGAACAAAGTCTGGGCAGGATGGCTGACCAAGGGCCCAGTGTGGCGGGCAAATGAGCATCATACTTACAGCGAGTTGGGCCGGGTGGGTTTGACCACATCCAGGTCTGGGTCACTGGAATTCATGTTGGGCTGTAGGCTGCTACTGGAATTAAGGATGCTGTTTGCATTTGATGAGACAACAGATTCCAGACTGGAAGTGATGATACTGTTCCTTTGTTCCTCTGCAGAAAAAAATGTCACAAGCCCTGCATTAATATTATTCCATAGAGATAGTTGGTTCCTACATATACACAAAATTACAAGCCATGAGATTGGATTGAAACCACTGGACCCAACAAAGCTAAGGAGAGGACAAAGGAAAGGGTAAGAATCCTTAGAATCCATAGGAAGGGATAAGCTAAGGATAGGACTTAGGAAAAGATAAGTGAGAGAGGAAGAGTCAAAGGGAATAAATGACTTTTGAAACTACAACAAAACACTTTCCTCATTTTGCCAAAACATACCTCCTCTTTAATACAAGCTAGTCTTTTCCTATGAGTGATTATAACACTGCACCATAAACTGTGTCTTTTTTTGACCAGCAGATGGTCAAGACACAGAGCAGCATCTGTGGCCACATGTACTCAACCAGATCCCCTCAGCTCCTGTGTCCTTTGCCTTTTATTCTAAAACTCTTGCCTCCAGTATTGCCCTAGTTGCCCAGGCCAGGTCCTACCTCCAATTCTATAGCACCATACCATAGAATAACACCTACTATTTTATTTGGCCATTAACTTCCTTATGACCCATCCAGTCCAAATTCCTGATCCCTTCCCAGACATACCCATCTGTGCTGCCTCTAAGTCCTTATACTTAATATTTACCAGATTTATAATTGGCTACAGAGTAGTCTGCATGTAAGAAAAATTGGATCCCTGGTCCAAACAGGTCACATTAATGCTTAGAGAATGTTACCAAGCCAGGAGGAAGAAAACCTGAGTTCCCTTCAAGACTCTACCACTGACTGGCTGTGTGGCCTCTGACGCTTTTCACCCAGTCTCTGATTCTTGGATAACTCATCCATAAAATGGGGAGACTGAGAACTGTCTTGCACAGCTTGCAGAACTGTCAAGAGGATCAAGTAGGATCATGTACAGGAATGTGTTTTGTAAACACCAGAACACTACTCAAAGGAAATAACTTTTTGTTTCTTCCCATCTTTAAAAACTTGGAACCATGCTTTGAAAAAAAAACATTAAAAACAAAAATTTTTTAGATGTTTTAACTCAGTGGCACAGGCACCATTGCTACAGCAAAACATAGGCTTGGAATATCATTGTCATTCCACATGCCTCACAGATACATCATATTGAAATTGTCGTTTTATGTAATCAATTCACTAATCACGAAATATCAAATCTAGGTTCACACTGGGCATTTGATTAATGCTCATTGGACCTTTCTTAAATGAACCAAACGTGTACTATAAGGACAGACTGTGCCCACTGACATGGTGGTTCAGAGTCTGACATTAGAACTCAGGTCTCTGTAAAAAAGGGTGATGTCATGATAAAAAACACTCTTCCCCTTGTACTAGTCATGTCTGCAAAAATAAATTATGTTTATGAAATTCTGTTAGGTAACTTCACATTAAATAACACACACACACAGCACAATGCCCAGTAATATCTTGACAAATTCTTAATGTCCTAGATACAGCCCCATGAAAAAGTTAAAAATCCATGAAGCTATTAGAAGATTCCTGAACTCTAAGTAGATTTTGAAAAAAGTAGATTATTAAGTTGATTTCTGAGATTTAGAAATATTCATATTTCAAGAGCTTAAGTTTCAAACAGAAATAACAAAGAAAGAGAAACCAAAAGAGTTAGAAGAGCTAACAGGACCTGCAAATGGGAATTTGCTACAAAGAGAAAGACAACTCTAAAATTACATAATTAGGGGATCCATAGAGAGAATGGATATGCCATTTATCAGTATGAATCAGCATTAAGTAAAATTTTCCTTTATATAAAATAGTAATATCAAGATTCATGAAAGACCCCTATGAGCCTAAGATTACTATATAATGAAGTAAAGTGAAGATGACACTCCTTTGAGGTTCAATTGGAGATATTTTCAGCTTCATATGGATGGAGAGATGAAGTTTCATTAACTCTAGTTTGAGAAGTCTGAAGGGCCAAGTTTACACGATATAATTCTCTGAATTCTTAGGAATTAGAAAAGTATAACTATAGCTTATATTTCTCTTGTATTTATATTTAATTAATCATGAGATAGTGGTGATTCTACAAACTAAAAAAAAAAAAAAAAAAAACAAGCAAAAAAACAAAGCAAAACAAAACAAACAAAAAAAAACAGCACTTAGCCAAAAGTGTATTCGTTTTTCTAAAATATTACTATGAATTAGAAAATGGGAGTATGTGCATTTATGAAACCTTGCTCAATTTTCATGTATTCAATTGAATATTTATTGAGTACCAAAGATGGTCCTCAGACAGTGAGAAGAACCCTGCACTGAGCCCTTGGTATTTTACTCATGTGTATCCTATAGTATTTATCAACTTGCAAAAATTTTTTGCTTAGATGTCATGCTTCCTCACTTGACCATGAGCAATCTAAGCTCATGGTAAACTCATTTGGCTCATTTGAGAGGAAAAACTTTGAAATCACAATTTTAAAAACATTATATAATGCTTTAAAAAATACCTTATCATGCACACAAAAAGATATGATTCTAAGAATCATTGATTCTTATAAAAATTTGATTCTAAAAACTGGATTTAGGTAGAAGTTTTTAAGAACATATTCACTGTTACAGAAGTATGGACTAGGTCTCTTGTTGAGATAATGAGAGAGGCTGCCGCATATGGAGCATGATATTTCTTGTCTTAAATAAACCTACAAGAGAAAGAGTATAAGAGTGGAAAATGAGGACTTGATCCTCTCTAGACTAGAAAAATCAATAGAATAAATCAAGTGGCTATATCCAAATTGTGCTTGAGGATTTCTAATTTTATCTTTTTTTATTTCATTTACTGGAGGCCACAAAAATTCCTTTCTAAATAAATAAATTATTTTTGAGATTCTATTTTGATACATATCTAGGTATCTAAGAGCATTCACATATAGCACAACTTGAACCAAAACAAACCAAACCAAAACAAACCCCAAACAACACAACAACAAAAGCAAAAGATCACGGAAAGGAGTTCTTTACCTAAGAAAGAAACAAATAATTTACCATAAGATTTCATAGTTTTGCAACCAAGATAGCTAAATTCACATCCTGAGAGGAAGACCATTTATTGGTATCCCTTGATGGACACATGATAAGGAAGTCCATAAACCTGGCAAACTGGGCTCTCTCTGACTACTAGACTACTACAGTTTTATTCGGCATGACACTGAGAACTTCTAAATGGAAGATCTAAACTGCTGCTGAAATGCTGATAATCCTTACTAAGGTTGAATAGGGAGGTGAGGTTTATTTCACAGAAGGAATGGAGAATAAAATCAACAGCAAGTCAAGTAGCTAATGGTTATGGCAAACTGTCCTGAGACAAATTCTAAAGCACTTAGAAGGAATTAAGAAATGAAAAGAAAATGATTCAGTAATGTCACTCAAAATAGGAGGATTTTGGTCAGGTAAGCAAATGAGTACTTGTCCCTTTAAAAAAGAGTATAATGTGAAGAGTCAGCATAGAAAAGTTAAAAAAAAATAAAAATGAACTAAATCACTCAAATAACAGAGCTGGACTTCTTTGAGCCACCGATGTTTCAATCTAGCTCTAGCATCCTCATCTTAAAGGTATGGGAAAGACTGATGGAAATTAGGTTGCTGAAGAAAGACAATTACAGGTTAGTAGACTCAGAAAGGAAGTAATAACCAGTTATGAGTTGTGGCAATTTGAGATTATTTTATGAATCCCCAAAAAAGAAAGTTTATATTTGTAAACTAATCTATTACTGTGGATGTGATACCCTTTGACTGCATTAAATTCGGCTGAGGGTCCTTTGATTAGATTACTTGATAAGATCACTTTAGGGCTTTTGACTGGATTACATCAGTGAGGCGTGAGCCAGCTTGAGTCTCCACCCTCTTGCTGGGTCTGATAAAAATGGAGACGTGGATCTCCATATATTTGTGGATTTTCCCTTTTTCTACCTGTTATTAGTTTCCAGCTTAATTCTATTATGAGCAGAGAAAATGTTTTGTATAATTTCAATGTTTTTAAATTTATTGAGATCTGACTTATGTCCCAACATACGGTCTATCCTGGAGAAAGATCCATGAGCATTTGAGAAGAATGTATATCGTGTTGTTTTGGAGTGTAATGCTCTATAAACGTCTATTAGATCTAGTTCATTTATCATATTATTCAAGTTCTCAGTTTCCTTATTTATCCTCTGTCCAGATGTTCTATCTAATGCTGAGAGTGGAGTGTTGAAATCTCCAACTATTTTTATTGTAGATACGTTTATTTCTCCCTTCAGTTTTGCCAGTGTGTGTCTCATATATTTTTGAGCACCTATGTTAGGTGCATAAATATTTACTGTCATTTCTTCTTGGTGAATTGTCCCTTATTAATATATAGTAACATACTTCATCTTTTATAACAGTGTTTCATTTAAATCTATTTTTATATTAAAGTAGATTAAACAATATACTTTCAAATAATCAGTGGGTTAAAGAAGAAATTACAGAAGAAATAAGTAAATACCTCAAGACAAATGAAAATGAGAACACAACATACCAAAATTTATAGGCTATGGCAAAGGCAGTGCTGAGAGGGATATATAGCCCTCAATGCTTATATCAAAAAAGAATAAAGAGCTAAAATCAAAGGCCTAACTGCACACCTGAAGGAATTAGAAAAAGAACAGCAAACTAACCCCAGAACAAGCAGAAAGAAAGAAGTAATAAAGATTAGAACAGAAATAAGTGAAATGGAGGAAAAAAACAATAGAGAAAATCAATAGAACTAAAAGTTGGTTCTTTGAGGAGAACAACAAAATTGATAAACCCTTAGCTAGATTAACAAAGAAAAAAGAGAGACGATGCAAATAAATAGCATCAGAAATGAGAAGGGTGACATTACCACTGACCCAGCAGGTATAAAAGAGATCATAAGAGGATACTATAAAAAACTGTCTGCTAACAAACTAGAAAACATTGATGAAATGGACAAATTTCTGGAAACATACAAACCACACTGACCTGAGAAGAAACAGAAGACCTCAACAAACCAATCACAAGTAAAGACATTGAAACAGTCATCAAAAACCTCCCCAAAAGGAAAAGTCCAGGAACAGATGGCTTCACAGATGAATCCTACCAATCATTTAAAGAAGATCTAATGTCAATCTTGCTCAAACTCTTCCAAAAAATTGAGCAGGAAGGAATACTACCAAACTCATTCTATGAAGCTAACATCACCCTAATACCAAAGCCAAATAAAGATACTGTGAAAAAATAAAATTACAGACCAATTTCTTTAATGAATATGGATGCAAAAATCCTTAAGATAATACTTGCTAACCGAATCCAAAAACACATAAAAAATTACACATCATGATCAAGTGGGCTTTATACCAGGTATGCAGGGGTGGTTCAACTAAGAAAATCAGTGTAATACACCACATTAATAAACTGAAGAAGAAAAATCACGTGATCACTTCAATTGCTGTAGAAAAGGAATTTGACAAATTACAATATCCTTTCTTGATAAAAACACTTGAAAAGATAAGAATAGAAGGAAACTTTCTCAATATGATCAAGTACATATATGAAAAACCCACAGCTAACACTGTGCTTAATGGTGAAAGCCTGAATGCTTTCCCACTGAGATGGGGAATAAGACAAGAATTCCACTCTCCCTGTTATTCAATATTGTGCTAGAAGTTCTAGCTAGAGCAATTAGGCTAGAAAAAGAAATTAAAAGCACCCAAATAGGAAAGGAAGAAGTAAAACTTTCATTATTCACTGATGATATCATCTTATACTTAGAAAATCCCAAAAAATTCACAACAAAACTATTTGAACTTATAGACAATTTCAGCAATGTGGTGGGATACAAGATTAGTATGCAAGAATAATGTTTCTATATACTATTAAGGAGCATCTGAAGAGGAAGTTAATTGCATTTATAATAGTGGCAAAAAGAATCAAATATTTAGGAGTAAATTTAACCAAAGACATAAAGGACCTGTATTCAAAAAACTATAAAACATTGTTAAAAGAAACCAGTGATGACCTAAATAAATGGAAGGATATTCTGTGTTCATGGGTTGGAAGACCTTACACCCAAACCACGAGCAACAAAAGAAAAAATAGATAAATGGGACGGCCTCAAAATTAAATACTTTTGTTCTTCAAATGACTTTGTCAAGAAAGTAAAAAGGCAGCCTATTCAATGCGAAAAAAATCTTCAGAAACCCCATATCTGATAAGGGATTGATCTCCATGTTATATAAAGAGATCATACAACTTAACGACAAAATGACAAGTAACCCCATTAAAAATGGGCAAAAGAACTGAAAAGACATTTTTCTGAAGTGGAAATACAAATGGCCAAAAGATACATGAGAAGATGTTCAACATCATTAGCTATTAAAGAAATGCAAATCAAAACTACAATGAGATATCATCTCACACCATACAGAATGGCCATTACTAAAAGAAGAGAAAACTTCAAGTGCTAGAGAGGATGTGAAGAAATAGGAACACTCCTTCACTGTTAGTGGGACTATAAAATGGTGCAATCTCTGTGGAAGACAATCTGGCGGTTCTTCTGGAAACTAAATATAGAACTGCCATATGATCCAGCAATCCCACTACTAGGAATATATTCAGAAGAACTGAAAGCAAGAATGCAAACATATATTTGCACACCCATGTTTATAGCAGCATAGTTAGAGTTGCTAAAAGGTGGAAACAACCTGTCTGTCAACCCATGAATGGATTAAACAAGATATGGTATATTTATATGATGGAATATTACTCAGCTGTAAGAAGAAATCAATTGGGGAAGCACATGACAACATAGAAGAACCTTGAGGATATTATGTTGAGTGAAATAAGTCAGACATAAAAGGATGAATATTGTATGGTCTCACTGATATGAACTAAATATAATGAGTAGACATGGAGTTGGACTATGAATGTAGGCTGATGGGAGATGGAATGTGGGATGAGAAGGAGAAGATGATGCTGGATGTATGCAGAAGGTTTAATAAGGTCAAGGGAAAACATGTGGTAATGGTTGGACTCAGTAACATATTATAATGAATGTAACAAACACTGTTGATTTATGGATGTGATTGTGGCTGAAACAAGTAGTCTAGGAAGATCAATGTTAGTTGGAGGACAGCTGGAGGATAATATTGGGAATGTATAACAATGATTTTGGAAGTAATGAGGATTGTGGTTAATAATATAAATATAGGAATGCTCTTCTACTACAGGGTGTTAAGAATGTGGTGATACATGGGAAAATATAACTAATGTAATTTTTGGACATTTTGCTATACAAACGTTGTAATGTTTGTATAGCAAAAGCAAAGTTGGTACTATATTAATTCTAAGGTAAAAAAAGAATATGGGATTTGGTTTTGTGAGATATGAATATGATAAAGCATTTTTTCTCTTCATTTTTTTTATTAATAAGGAGACCTTTATTGTGTCATTTAACTAAGCTGTGTTCATCTGTGTATCTTTCTGAATACTAGAGGAACAGCTGAGTTAGCAGCTGGAATTAAAGGAGATAAAAGTATCTGAAAAAGAAATTTTTAGGAGTAATATTTTCATAACTTGTTGAGCTTTTTTTTTTTTTTTTGTTGTTGTTCTTTTATTTTTGTGAATTTGAAATAAAGTAGTTAAAAAAACAAAATGGAGACACAGAGACACAGGAAAAGGAAGCCTCCATGTTTGAGCCTGCCATGTAAGAGAGAGGACTAGAGGATCGCTTAAGCAAGAAGCCCCAGGAGGCTGGGCCCACAGAGCAGCTCAAGGGGAGACAAGCCCTGCTACATGTCTAAGAGCTCACAGCTGAATTAGGGAAGAAAGCAGAAAAGCTGAGACTGATAGAGGAGGCCCAGAAAGAGACAAGCCCTTTGCCTGGTGGCCCTCAGCTGAGCTTAAACCTCAGCAGAGATCGGTGGCCTCTTGCTTCAACACGTGACAGCTGACTTTGGTGAGAAAGCACCTCTGATGGTGCCTCAGTTTGGACTTTTCATGGTCTTGGAACTGTAAGCTTTTACCCCAAATAAATCCCCTTTATTAAAACCAACCCATTTCTGGTACTTTGCATGGGCAGCCCTTTGGCAAACTAAAACATGAGTCAAATCAACAACAACATAGAGAACCATTAAACTACAAAAAAAGAAAGAATGCCCTCAACTCAGGAGTATTTCTAAACTCTTTGAATTCAGTGAGAAGGCTTGCCTTCCTCATACATGTTGGTCAACACGAATCTCTTCATCTTAGTGACAGAAAACAAGAGCCCAGAAAAAAGGAAATGTTAAAACTAATAACTACCCAAACAATTGTAAACAAGTATCAGAAATGCGTTGAGTGCTTTCATGAACATATGTTCTATGAGGAGTGACAGACTGGATGTGGGCTTGGTCCTTAAGGATGCAAACTACTCCAGCGCAGGCATGTGTCAATGCCTTGTTTGGCCACAGGGACTACATCGAGCATCGCTTACAGTGACCTGTGAGGTCAACGTTAGTTCATACAGCCACATGCCTGGCCCATGCATCGTACACAGTAAAGCTCAATGAACAGTTATAAGCTGAATAATAAATATAAGGGAGCAACAAGCAATCAAAATTTATTCTGCTGCCATGGAAAGGGGTGTTTTTGTGTGACTGAATTTTTCAGGTGCTTCAAACAGGGATCACTAATATCCTTGAAACCAAAGTGCTGGTCACACTGGGCAAAGATTTTGTTTTTTGTACAAATCAGGAATGGAAAAACATGAGTATGCAACCAAATCACTGCAGCTAAAAAAAGAAAGCCACAGAATAATTTTGGTGATATTGTACTTGTTCTGGGAGTTGCCATGGAAATATGGGAGCTAAGCTACTTCACTTTCCATATTTACCAAGTGACTCTAGCTCACTCTAATGGCAACCCCATCACTAGGAAAGGCAGCATCTCTGTTTCTCCGAGAACCCAGAGTAGAGGCCAGGAAAGCACATGCAGAGCCAAGCCAAATTCACATGTCTTGGCAGGCCTGACCACGCCTGAGCCACTGAATACACAGAGCTGGAGGTAAACATGAAACAAAGATCTTCAACGTCACATTGCAGGAGGTTTCCCACCATGCACGGAAATCTGTTAGAATACAGGCTAATATCTCATCTTTCCATGATATCTGAGACTAGAAATCAAAAGCAGAGGGAAGAGGACCTTTCTTTAACAGAACCTCAGCATACCTCACAGAGCCAAAAGGAGAGAACTTTCTTTGTATACACTATCAAACATGAAGAAAATGAGTTGCAGGCAGATGGAAGTGCAATGACACAGGACTTTATGCAAAAAGTAGGAAGGCTAAAGCAAAATATCCAGAGGCATTCCTGTATTAAGGCAGGGAGAGAGGTGTACTTTCTTCTCCTTGCTGAAGTTTTGCAATGAAGTCTGTAATGTATCATCTTGACAAGATAGGATGATAATAGCATGGCAGCTTAATAAATTCTGCAATAAAAAATGATGAGTGCACAGCAATTTCTGAGTTTACCATCTCTGGGAAACACCCAAGTACATGGGAATCTTGGAACCAGATCTTCCGAGGCTATTTTGTTTTCCTTCTAGCTTCTGTTCCTGATAATAGTGGTGTGTCAAACTACACTAAAATCTGAGATGGTCTGATTTCATGCTGACCCAGTCTCAGGCCTTAGGATAAAAATAATCTTAAAAAGCAGTTCAGGCAATGTGTTTACACAATGACAGACTAAACAGTAATTGATAAGTAGGAAATTTGGTCAATCAGTTGTTTTGACCATAGTATATAACATGAAACAAAGATCTTCAAACTAAAGCATTGGCTGGTTTGTTTGTTTTTTTCCCAGTAAAATAACCACTGATTTTGATCCTGTGTAGACTGAGTTATTCATTTCCTGTGGCACTCATAATAACCCTTTTCTCTGCAAAGGGAAAAATGCAAATAAAACTGGATTTCACGGAAAAATGGGGAAGGTATTGTGGCTGGCCTAGGAGTGTACTGATGCCCAGAAATGAGACACGGCTACATGGAGGAAAAGCCAGGCCCTGAAACAATAGCATTTCAAAAGCCGCAAGGTAAGAATGAGCCTCTAGTTAGTGGTGGAATAGGGAGTTGAAAGACTAGAGTTAAACAGATAACCCATTACAACACAGCCCTATTTTCTATCTGAGAACTTACATTTGAGTAGAGGTGCTCTTCTACTCAAATCTGATGGGGTCCACATACAGACTGCTGACTTGATTGCTCATTAGGAGGAAGAAAATTGTGTATTTACTTATTTTATACCATGAGTCTTTCCAAAATGGGTTGGAGATAGTAAATATACAATTAAGGAGTATTGGGTTTTTTTGTTTGTTTTTTTAAAGATTTATTTATTTCTCTCCCTCTCCCTCGTTGTTTGAGCTTGCTCTCTGCTCTCTGTGTCTGTTCGTTGTGTGCTCTCTGTGTCTGCTCATCTTCTCTTTAGGAGTCACTGGGAACCAAACCTGGGACCTCCCGTGTGGTAGGCGGGCACTCAACTGCTTGAGCCACATCTGCTTCCTGAGGATTGTTTTCAATAACTTAAAAATAAGTCAGTACAAAATAAATATGCATTCCTATCCAATTGAGAAAATACAGGAAAGCATATACACTAACACAAATACATATGCTCCACCCTCCAGCAGTATGTTTTGGTGTGTACCGTTCCAGTCATTTTTCTATGTACAGAAATACATATACTTTTTTCTTTTAACAAAGTGGGATTACATCACACCTACTGTTCAGTTGCCTGCTTTTGTCACTTAGTAAGAATGCCATAGACATGGGACAGTAATATGCTTTTTTTTTTTCATTTAGTGATCTTGAACTTTTTCCTGTCATTAGCTTTTTACAGCATCATTTTAATGGCTAAAGCAACTCTTTAGTTTTTAGTCATACAAGGTAACCACAATAATTAAGCCAAGGGCCACACTACACCTTCTGGAGCCCATGTGACTCCACATGGCAATCCATGTGGATAAACATGTTGCCTGCCAAAGCAAACAGGTATGTCCAGAGCACCCCGGAACTGCAGAGGCCACCTGAGAAAAGGTATATGCTACAGCTTTGACTGCTTGGAGAAATGCATTATGTAAGCCTTTTTAATGGTATGAATTCCCAGTTATTTTCCAACAAGGAAGACACACATGACAAGTACATAAGCTGAATTCTCAACCTCTCACTGGGCCTGTCTGGGAGAGGGCCCAGGATGAATGAACTAAAAGAATTAATCAGAGCTATAATTCCAGCAGCTAGTTAACATGATCCATGTAAAACAAAGCCCAAGAATCCATTTCCACCCCCACCCCCTCTCACTTTGCATAACTTATCCCAGGCTGCTAATGTACTAGCACTCAAGCATCAGAGAGGCTCTCACTGGGGCCAGGGTGACTCTGCCTTACCCCCATGGATGGGCCTCTCCTTTGGAACCTGCAGACTCCAGAGGGGGAGTATTTTCATGGTCAATTGTAAGGTAAAACCGTGGCCTGATGATAATCATCGTAATTGTAGCTAACATTTATTAGGTGTTTACTATGTTCTAGGCCCAGTGTCAAGCACTTGACATGAATTGGTTCACTTAATCATGGTAATTACCCTCCAAGGAAGGTATTAGTAGTGATCGACTTTACAGATGAGAAAATGGAGGCGGGGCAAAGAAAAGTAGCTCATTCCAGGTCTCAGTGCCAGTAGGTGATGGAGATGGCATTTAAACAATGCAGTCTGGCTGCAGAGCCCATGCTTTCAACCTCCAAGCCAGGCTGCCCCAGACCCTGACAGAGAATCAAAGAGAATCTCCTCTGGTAATGATAGAAGCCAAGAGGCCTTGACTGTTCTCACCTTGCTAAGCTAGTCCCTCTCTAACTTTACTTAGTACCAGCATCATGAAGGAGATTGTTAAAAATACAGGTGTCTGGGCTCCAGTGAAGACCTCCTGATTCAGAATGTCCCAGGGTGGAGGCTAGGCATCTGTATTTTTAACAGCTCTCTAGATGATTCCAATGCACACTCGAGTCTAAGAACTACTATTCCAAGGAATGCATTTCAACATCTTCATATAACTATTAAAACTTTAGGACAAAACATGGAATAAATGTCCACTTGCAGCCACTTGGAAGAAATTTCAAAGGTACAAGACCTTGTTGTTGGTTCCCTCCAATCTTTCTGGCTCTGTCTTATACAGTTGTCCAGAGAAAGTATAGCTTATGTGTCAGGACCTTTCACCTAGATATACCAGTCCATTTTCTGCCATATGATGTATCTGTGTGGAAACTTGGAGATTAAACAGTAATCTCTTTTGCTACCATTCATCTGGCAGCACAGCTGAAAACCCTGTTCCATCTGTTCTGAGACAAACGAGAATGATTGCTTGGCTTAGCATATCAGAGCCAACACTGAACACACACTGCTGGCTCTCTCTGCAGTCAGTGCTCAATTTGGAAAGGAGGCTGTCATGTGGCTACAGCCTCCAGTGTGCGTAGTGAGGAATCATTCAGTGTAGTTCAGCTGACCCCAAGACAGCCCTGGAAGCCGGGACAGTTGGCTTTCATTGTTTCTCTAACTCAGTCTTGCAAGGCTTTTACTTCTGTGTCTCAAGAACCAATAAAGGTATAACCTTTGGAGACAACGTGGCCTGGAGGGAGACCACCTGGACACAAATCCCTCCTCATTCTCAGTTGTGTGACAGCTTAACTTGTCTAGCCTCAGTTTACTTGTCTGTGAAATGTTAATAATGAGAAACTACCCCAAAAGATTATCAATTGTGAGAATGAGATGAGCTAATAATGGGCTTAGCAGACTGCCTGGCACATTAGTTAAAAGCTCAAAAATGTTAGCTGGAATCACTTGTATTTTTCTTGTTGTTATTATTGTTGTTATTGATTGAAGCTCAAATTTAGTATGGCCTCAAGGTTCTTTATCAGACGTATCCACGTCTCCTTCTACACCAGCCCCACACCTCTTTCTTTATAAGCAGATGTCTAGCTTAATGAAAGTTTAAACTCCAGGATTGATTTATAAGTGGAATTGGAGACTTTTCCCCTTGGAAACCAGGTTGGGGTTGCAGACTAGGTTAGATAAGCTACCCTAACAGAACCATGTCTACGCTAGAACTATCTGGAAAGTTAAAACTAGAAGGTAGGATAATGTCTGGTTAACAGTGCAGGCTTTGAGGTCAGACAGACTGGGTTAAAATCTATAACTTCCTTGCTATGTGATCCTGAGCACAATATTTGATATAAATTTTTCTTCTAACTGTAAAATAGGTGCTGTACTTGTGGCATGTAATTATGAAGAGTAAATGAGATGTTGCTATGCACAGTGCCTTGAATGAGAACCCACTTGATAAATTATGTAACATACATACTAAACATATATAAACAAAAATTTAATTTCTATGCTCCCAAGTTCAATTTGGGAATGCATCTTTTCACAATCCTCTCCTCAGTTCCACAGACAAGAGCTACCCTCTGCTGCATATTCTCCTCTATGCAACCTCTGTTAAGCATCACAGAAAACCCTTCTGTCCCGTGACCCTCATTTCCTTTCATATCTTTCTTAAAATTCCCCCTTTCAGAAAATATTTCTTGACCAGCCACAGGCAATTTTGATATCAAGTCTGCTCCTCCCTAAATATTCAATGGTTTCCAAATTATTTGCATTTGCTGCTATGACACTTTCCAAATCCTGCATTTTCCAATAATTTCCTTCATCTTTTTTTTCCACAAAATTTTAACCTCAGAGGTTACTCCCATTTCATTCCTAGCCCCACTTCTACCCACATTGACTGTATCAGGAAGCTCCTTGCTGCCTTGTAACTGATCTAAATCCCTACCCAGCAGAGCACACGAGAAACCATCTAGCTCCTCATTCTGGGAAGAGAACACTGTCGTGGTATAAAAATAGCTTTCCCTGTAGGGAAGAAGAAAAAGCCACCTGAGAAGATCCCACGAATACCCACAGACTAAAATGGAAGAATTTTATGCAGGCGCCTGGGCACGCAACTGGTCTACCTTCACAGAAGGAAGAACTCCTTCTGGCATATAAGACACACTTCTATGAGCATCAACTAAAATGCCAGATTCTTCCTTGAGCCTGACGTGCTGGTGGAGAGACAGACGATGGAGTCTGCAGAACTCCCAATGTGATCTCAGGAGCTTCCTCTCTGGGAAGAGAGAGGCAAATGACAGGCTGAGGTCAGGAGTCTGGTACGGATTCATTTCTTGGAGAATCCGCTCTGGACAGAGAGATGGAAAACAGAAGGGAGAAAAACTGTGTGCTGACTTTATACAACTGGAAAGGCTCAACAGGAAGCATGCAATTGAGCTTTTCCAGGAGTTGCAGGCTCCTAAAGCATCACAATCTGGGACTGAGGAGAGGGCTGACCATGGAATGCACAGGACATATTAAACTGGAAGTACATCAATGAGGAGGAAAAGGGGCATGATGGGACTTAGAAATAAGAGGAAATGAGATTTTGAAAAATATCATAAGCCAACTTTGAAGGTAGGAAGAGGTACGTGTCCACAAGTGTGTATGTGGTGTGTGTGTGTGTGTGTGCACGCGCACACACACACACACACACGAGTGATGCCTAACAGGGTTTTTGCTCTGAGGTGACAACTGAAGGGAGGTAACCTGTCCTGGTGTCACAACAAACCCAACATGCATATCATGAAATTGACATACGAATGGTGAATGATATAAAAAACCAGCTGACAGTGTCTGAATCCAATTATAGTCGAGTGGGCCAAAGGAACTCGAGTTTGTATATTTAAATTATGAGGAAGGATCGATCTGTGTTGGTCAAAAGTTAAGAATGAGGTCTGTGAACCCCAAACTGTGGTACGCATTCCACTGATGGGACACAAGATTCTAAGGTGTGATACGGGTGAACATTTTTTATCTTAAAGTTAACATATTGATTTTAATGTATATTAGGAAACAATACAACAAGGCCTTCAAACTCATGTTTTCACTGATTTCACTGATTACGGTGAGGCCCATAAAGAAGGAAGTTGCTTTAACATCAATTGGAAGAAATACATTAAACAAACACCTGTGCACAGGTTCTGTGGATGTGGCCTAAACAATGAATGAAAGCTTCTGTAAATGACTGAAGTTTGGGAAATAGAACTAGGTATCAACAGGCCTGAAGCTGGAAAACATCATTACGTGGAAATACACAAGTTTGTCTCCTACAAATTACTTGCAGAATCTTTACCTGTACCTAAACTCTGAAGAACAAACTCAGCAACGTGTTTTTGATAAATCAAATTCTTGCATGTTTATCCACAGAGGAAAGGGTAAGGTGTGTGATAACTTCAGTGCTGGGAGGCTGGACTACCACGTGAGAAGGGGTGATCTGCCAGGAGAACCTTCCAGGTCCTGGCCCAGTCATCCTCACAGCTTAAATGCTCCCCTTCTATGGTGCTTTCCATGCCAGTTGGATATGTTCTAGTTTCCCAGAAACAAAACGTGGTTCCAAAACAAATACTCTTCAATTAAAATGTTTCTTCTCTGAGAAAGGGGGAGAAAGCTAAGCACCTCATAAATATCAGAGCATATGGAGATTCCAGGCTTGCTTCCAGGGAGCATTTCCGAACATTAAAAGAAAAAATACGCTGCTTCACTGTCTCCCTCTTCTATCCTGTCCACTGTCTGCAGACTGAGACAGGGTAGATTGTTCTAAAGCTTAGGCAGGTCTACTTTCACACATCCTTAATTTTCATCCTTTGCCTCCTGTGATAAAATTAATCTTGAGCAACGATCTAATTGATTTTCTCTAAACGTCCATCTTCTTTCTGACATACCCCGAGTATGCTTTAAAACCTGTTCCCAAGCTGCGTCTGCTTCAATCTAACCACGAGCCTGTTACTATTTTAAACTTAGAGGTATTTACCGACACTGCCTGACCTGTCCCTAGCGGCACTGTACACTGCTTAGGACAAAACATTAGGTGCCCACAGCTCTGCTAGAAACCTGAGAAGCACATCACCCCGTAACCCGATGCCTTGTTCAGCAGATGTGGGTGAGGCCAGGCCTGTTCCAAGCGCTCCCTGGGACAATCGGAGGGGCTCAGGCCACGTGTAGACTGCAGTGTGAATGACCCCAGCCAGATATTTCAGAGGAACAAGGCTGTCACGAGAAGAGACGCCAATTCCAGGGACAGGGTCAAAAGCCTGAACTTTAAGAATATCCTTTGACCTAGAAATTCTTCTAGGAATTTATCTTAAGAAAATGATTCTGAATTATGAGCAGAGTTAGCTATAAGGAGGAGGATAACAGTGGCTCTACTTATTAAAGCAAAAAATCTCAGACAACCTAAATGACACTGAATACACCAAGGTGCAGCCATGTTTTGGGATACTAGGATGTCTAAATGCCGAGATGTTCTAGGGGTAGGGAAGCTACATCTCGGGAGTTGTAAGGGAAGGCCATTCATTCCTATTGCTAGATGGGGGATAACAAGAAACATTTTTTTAAAACAAAGAAAGAGAAAGAACCAAATCCAGATATGGAGCCTCTCCTCTTCAAGGCAAAGCTGATCCTTGCCCTGCTTTGCACTTTTACTGTACTGCATGGATATTAATAGTAGTAATACTAACCCAGCATTTACTGAGCACCTACTCTATTCCAGGCGCTGTTTTAAGCACTTTCTCACAACAGCCCTATGAGGTAGAAACTGTTATTCTCCCTATTTTACAGAGAAGGAGTCTGAGGCCCTGAGAGTTAATTAACTTGTCCCGAGTCACACAGCTGGCGAACAGCAGAGCCAGAATTCATATTCTACCCATTCTCTTAAGTGCCTATCTCTAAGAGCCAGTTATCATGCTGGCTGACAATTATGTATCCACTTGTCTGCTTCCCTTACTCAACTCTGAGCTCCTTAAGTGCAAGGTCCTATTTTTCAGTCTGTCTTTCCAGCCCCTGGCAGGCATTGTGTAAGGGTAGGCTATGTGAATGAATCAGCCTTGGTATTTGCATGTGACTAAATAACTACTAATTATAGCAGTGGCAGCTCTTAGTTATTGGCCCTTGTCATGTTCTAGGTCTCACGCCAGATGACCGAATGCATCATTTAATCCTCACAACTTTCCTATGAGGTGGATACTATTATCCCTGTTTTACAGATGAGCAAAATGAGGCTCAGAGAAGGTAAGTGGCTTGCCCTGGCATAAGAAGCCAGGTCTGGCTGGCTTCAGGCAAAGCTTGAGTCCTCAATTCCTATTACTCTACTCAACTCTCTGGTTACAAAAGCCAAAACAAAACTATATATTTTAGGGCCCAGTACCTGATCACTGCAAACAACTCAGAAATCCTGAGGTGAAAAAAAAAATTGGCTATACCTGTGGGGATAACACTCCACTCTTTGGGACCAGGAGGGTGCTATTTTCTGATTAATTCATTAATTAATTTCAAATATTCTTTAAGGTGCTGTGATAGGTGGAGCAGAAGGGCATGTGAAACCAGGCCCTGCCCTCTCAGTCACATTCGAGTGGGGCATGTGACTCACTTTAATTACAAACTGAGAAAAGGAAAGGAAACTGGTTCTGCGGGAGCCACTAACAAAAAGAGGGAAGAAGCCAGGCCTGAGATGAGCAATTCTTGCATAGCGGGAGGAAAAGAGGCACATCTGTTTGCCTATAGGAGATCTGGAAAGAGAGTCCTGCCTTTCATTCCCAGCAATACTGCTTCCTGTCTCATCAGGGTCACTTGGCAACGGGACCTGGGAGGGCACAATGATGCGCAGGCCTCAAGTACACAAAGGGCTCGCAGTGTGCAGAGAGAGGCTGGAGGTGTCCCCTGGAGCAGCCAAGCATCGGGCTGGCAGCAAGCGGCAGGACTCACGTTTCTCTGTTGACTGCACGGCATGGAAGAGCGTCAGGGGCCTCTCACTGCAGGACGGAGGCTTGGAGTCACTGCTCTTCTTCCGAGACAGGTGCAGCTGGGCATTGGTGATAGGCAGGTCAGGCACGGTGTTAAATATCTGCAAATAAAATTTCACAAAGAGGTCACATGCTTCCATGAATCAGGGAGAAAGCATGGGCCTGAACCAGTACAAGTGAAAGCTTGGCAGTTTCTTAGAATCAGCAAGAAACGATCTGGAAAGACCACCAGCATTTGCTCAGGATTTCATTTTACATCTCTACGGACGGGGACTCTCCTTTGGAAGCTTATCTCAGAGTTGGGTAACCATTCACTCTCATTTCTAACTGCCAATCTTTTTGTTGTTCTCTCCAAGCAAGAAAGAAAGCACCTATGTTAAATATAAGCCATTGTCTGTTAACAGTACTTAAAGTTTTTTTGACTGTGCTTGTCCAGAACCAATTATCAAAATCCCTTCACCTGAAGAATCATTGGTTCTATTTCCCTGTTCTTGGTAATTGCTTCATAACCTTCTTAGACTGTGAAATATGTATTAAAATGACATTCCAGAAAGAACCCAACCAATCCAGGGCAGATGCCCCAGTTCCAGTCCTCATCAAGTATCCTCAGAGGGAGCATCCTGCTGAGATCAGCAGCTGTGTTATCTTTGATGCTGAGGTTTTTTTTTTTTGTTTTTTTTTTTTTCTTTTTAAAGGAGTGGAAAAAAGTGTGTGTTCTTCTTGTTTAAAAGGGAGGAAAGGTGTATTTTTTCCTTGAATTAGCACATATATATATAAAATGGACAATTTGGAAAATGCATAAAAGTATCAAAAAGCAAACATAAACACTCTCCAAATTCCACAATTTAGAGATAACCACTGTTAGCATTTGGATTTTATTTTCTCTCTTAAGCTTTTATTTAAAAAAAAAAAAAAGTCCATGGTAAAACAATGAAGTGGAGCAGGTGAGCTCAGTGGTTGAGCGTGTGCTTCACATGTATGAAGTCTTGGGTTCAATCCCTGGAACCTCCTAAAAGAGAGAGAGAGAGAGAGAGAGAGAGAGAGAGAGAGAGAGAGAGAGAGAAACAATTGGTAATCAAAATCATGATAACTCTATTTTTTTCTCCAGATAAAAGTATGGCAGAATCAATCATAATAGCCAATTCTTTACAGAGGTTACCACGATGGCAGGAGCTACCATTCGCACGGGCTGCCTAGGTACCAGCACCATGTGATGTGCTGTGCAGGCAGCTCACTCCTGCCTCAGCAACCCTGTGCAACAGGTACTGTCTTCACCATTTTACAGTGAAGGACTGAGGCACAGAGAGGTTAATTAGGGGGTCATAATTACAGACATGATTGATTTTTTTTCCAGATCCTTTTAAAATTCAGAAAATAATAACAGCACTCATTTATTCAATCATCAAAGACCTTTTGACATCTGCTTATCCCAAGTACTCTGGATATAACCGTGAATGAGGCAAACGAGGCCCCTACTGTTAGAGAGTTGCATTCCAGTAGGTAATGTTTGCCATCTGCCATGCCAGGCACTAGCCTAAGTGCTTTGGATGAATTAGCTCATTTAATGTCAAAACACCCTTGTTTCACAATTGAAATTATTTCCTTTACCCACTTTTGTATCTTAAATATTTTGTCTAATATTACATCCTAAAATTTCCCTCTTCATAAAAAAATCTTCCAACTTGATTCTTAATGACTGAAGAACACCTCCGTGTATTAAGATATCAGCATTCACTAATCCTTTCATTGTCATCTCTCCCTCATGGATGCTTAGCCTCCTCTGCACAGCCTCTTTCCCAGCAGTCATGAGGAATAAAAGGCTGGCAGTGGCACCGCCTCCTTCATTATGGATGGTCCCAGACACATCGGACTCTTTCTCATGGTCCTCTCTCCTTTGTGTGTGTATTTAACAGAAGAACTCAAAAGCTGATAAATAGAAAACAAAGTCATAAGAATTAAAAGGATTTCAGCCCAAACATCTGCTCTCCATGGGTTGCCAGGTCTTTGGGCTCCAATGATGCCAGCCAGCTGGTGAAGTCAGTCTGGCTCCCAAACACAGCTGTCTGAAAACGGCATTATCATATTTTCCCTAGGGGCTTGACAGTTTTCAACAAAATCAACGGATTCACTACATAGTGAGTTCAGTTGGGGCAAAGGGGTAAGGAGAGAAGGGAACTTAAAAACAAAAGCAATTAAAAACAAACAAACAAAAACAACAACAACAAAACTGGGTTCCAGAGGAGTTGGAGCCCCCAAAAAGCAAGTTTGTCCATGTCACACCTGTCTCCGGTGTCTTTTGAGTCTGCAATGGGAAGAAAAGAAAAAGGCTGTAGTTGATGAGCGTTAAGGGCTGCAGCCTCTAAAAAGTCTTCTCCTCAGCTTTCCTTTGCTCCTCAAATAGTGCTGAGTCACGGCTGCTTCTGGGTGACAACCTAACTGGCACCAACATCATTTCAAAATGACTCCCATATGTGACTGTCTGTACCTGCCGGGCACTGGGCTGGGTGCTAAACATGACTTCTCTCTAAGCCATAGGTCACCTGTACATAGGAAAGATGATGACCGTTAAGCAGGAGAGGGGCCGGCGCTGCCCCCCACCCCCCAGGGCTGCAGCTTCTAATCCCTGCACCCACCACCACCTCAGCCAGCAGTCCTGCAGCTCATCTTCCCCAGCCCATCTTCTCCACAGAAGCCAGTGCACCCAAACAAATAAAGTATGAAGTTCAACAAATAATGGTAGACGTTAGTGCCCTTCTGCCTCTGGCCTCAAGTACAGCGACTTCAGCAAACCTGAAGTAAGAGCATTTGAAAGTGAATCAGAGTTAGCCATGGGCCTGGTTCTCATACTCCTCCACACTTGACCTCTGGCCTCCAAATTTTGTCTCTCTTTACCTAATGAATTACAGGAAATGAGAGCCTGTCCCAACTGCCATGAGAATGAAGAAAATGTTAGTACGTGTCCGTGTGTAAATTTCAACAGTCAGCAAAAATATGATCATTTACTCTTTCCTAAGAACTGTTGTAAATTAAATGCTGGAGAAGCGGAGAGGACTAAGTCATGGGGAAGGACCACAAATTTACTCAGATGCATGAAAAATTGCTTCCAAAACAATGTTTATACATAGCAGAGCAGGAAGAGACAGGGAAGCACAGATGAGAGAAAATGTCATTCTCCTCATTGGCTGTTTTCTCTAAAGGAAAAGTTATTCGAGCATACTAGGATCAGCTTGTGAGGAAGGCGATTTTTGCCATGGGAGAGTGCTCCTGTCAGGTCCTGAAGGCCTGCTCTCTGTTGTGAGCCAGGACCAGGCTTCTAAAGAGCCCTGATAGGGCTTTTCTCAGGATCTAATGCAATACTGTGCAAGTGAGCATGCTGCAAAAACAAAGTGCTAAACACAGGAGTATCATCACTATTATTAACATTTTTTTTTTTTTCAGGGTGCAAGGGCATCTTCAGAAATTAGACTGAGTCAGAGCAGATAACACAAAGTCTCATTAAAGGAGTCTGGGAAATCATTCCTCAAATTACTTGTGTTCATTTCACTCTGAACCTTGAACACATTCAAGTTGTTTAAAAGCTGCTCATTGCCTGACTTTCTTCTAGTCAGGCTGAGTTTGACTCTGTGCTAAAAGCTCAAGTTAGAATTCTGATGAGAATCTGAATTCACAACTCTGTGGGATATTCCAATCCTATTTAGTTTAGAAGAGATGATTTCAAGAGAATCCAATGAAGTTTTCCTTAGTCTGTTGAGAAGAAGCAGTGTACAAATAACCCTGCTGGACCATGGAAGCATGAGCTCATATAATCTATGAGCAATGGAGTTTTGGAGCTCGACCATGTGGCTGGAACCATCAATTCATTTCACGGAGACTTTCCAAATTAACACATAAGGTGGCATGGTGGGGTGGGGGGAGAGGGGAATTTATTCTGTGCCCCCAAGTGCTTCATTAATACTGTCCAAACTTACAGATGAATTCTCGCTTAGTAATGCCTTGGAGATAAAAGTTAGGAAGACCATAAGCCTTCTGGAGCTACTGAGGAATAAGATCACAAACATAAAAATATACCTCCAGCTAATCCTTCTAAGTATCCCCAATTTTAAGCTTCCTATAAGTGGAATGAGCAGACCTAATGCCAAGCCACTGTTCCCCCTTAAGCCGCATGGCACAGTGGTCAGGGGTGTGGCCTCTGTAGTCAGACACGCCTGGGTGAGTGCTGGCTCCCAGGCTCTCAGTGGTGACACCTACAGCTACACTCACCTCACCATCATTGACATCATCACCATGGAAAATGTCAGAAGGGAGTTCAAAGCCATCATACAGGTAGAAAGCAAACAGGCTTTAGAGTTCAATAGACTTGGGTTCAAATCCTGTGCGATCTCGGGCCAGTTCCCGAACCCCACTGAGTCTGTTTCCCTTGTGCAGGTGGGAGTATAATACCAGCTTTGCAGAGCTGATGAGATGATAATGCACGTGAAATAATTAGGATGGTACCTGGTACGGAGTAGGCAAGGAGTGGTGGTATAACCGACAATAAAAATAACAAAACTTGTGGAGTGCTTACCATGCTGAGTTATTTACTTGGCTTATCTCATTCTTTAACTCATAATGATCCTATAAGGGAGGTGCCATTATCCTTGCCACTCTGTGGATGAGGCAACCAAGACTCACGGAGATGAACTGACTTGTTCCACATCACAGAGGCAAGTGCAGCTGGACTGGGCCTAGGTACCCTGACTCCCTGGGCCTTAACCATTTGTGCTCCTTACACCTAGTGTTAATTTAAGAGAGGCCAAAATAGAAAGATTCTAAGTTCTGGAGTATGACAGATCTGGTTTTAGTCACTTCCTAGCTCCGTGGCCTTAAGCAAGTTATGTAACTCTGACCCTCAGATGCCTGATCTGTAAATACTCCCAGGGCTGTGGTGAGGACTGAAGATGATGAAGGTAAGGCACCTAACACAGGGTTTGGAACCCAAAGGAGACGTACAAAGCACAAGAAAGGAAATAATTGAAGACTCAACAATGAATTATTTGCAGCCAGGACACAAGGATTTAATTTAAATGGGTAAATTTAATTATTGCTCTTTGGAAAAAATCGATCTTAACTGCTTACAGCAATATTAGAATTTGCTTTTCTTCTTCCCTTGACTTGTCTACGACATTCAAATTTCACAGCCCACCACTCCTACCCCACCAGGCCCATTTTGATATTGTAGAGCACTGACACTTGCAGAATTTGTTCTTGGCCATGTCACATACATATTTTTAACCTTTTCCATCTGTCACATGCTCCTGCAATTTAAAAGGATTTAGGAGTCTCCCTATGTAATGTGTGTGGTGCACTCTTTATTATGTGCTGTGATTTTTATGGGAGGAAAGTTAGGTCATGACGAAACGTTCCTGGTTTATAACTGCAAAGTAGCTCTGAGACAATAAATCAGTGACAGAGTTCCAATGATTACAATGCAAAAACAGAAAGGCTTCTACAAGAGAAGAGACTGAGCATTTTCTTGAGATACAAATGCAAGCATCATAGGCCCAAGTGAAAAGGTGTTGGTTTGTTTAATCTGAGGAGTGTCTGCATTGGGAGTGGAGGATTAGCTCTCTTGAGTGTGGCTTCCACACTGCTCACGACAGACTGTGGAGCAGAGGACAGCTTAGGGCACTAGAAGCCATAAACACAGTGCCTTTGCATTGGAAAGCCAGGCAAGTCTTAGCAGGGCTCACTTACTGTAAAAGTTAAGAAGCTAAATTCAGAGCCATACTACAGGGAGGTTTTTTAAGGACACCTGGAAGTCTGATATCAGCATTTTGGCGGAGGGAATCAACAATGTGGAATGGAGTTTGGGAAGTTTTATTAAAAAACCCTCAAAAAGAAACAATTACATTTAGTAATTGAGGGTATATTTAGATGGTCTAGAATGCCGAGATTTTCCATACTTCCAGAAAGATTCTATTTCTTGTTATCTTTGTTGACAAAGAGGAATAGATTAAAACACAACAAAACTCCACATTCATCTGAGTAAAATCGAAGGAGCTTCCCAATTCAAACAATTATTGCTTTATCTGTGGTTTATTGGAAGAAATACATATGTTTAGATCCACAACCTATCATATTAATGTAGAGTATCTTACAGAGCACTTGCCATAAAAAAAAAAAAAAAGTCCTGTGACAGAAGCATTCTGGCTCAGCATATAAGTAAAACAAGCTTGCTTCTAACCTAACAAGGATGACCAAAAAAACCCCAGGATATTCAGGGACTAATGGGAAGAAAGGTAACAAAATATTTGAAAATTTTTAAAAAGTCAATAAACAAATGAAAAAGCCATGGCAATAAAATTCAAAGTCTAGCTTTCTGAGCAGGCAATGGCATCAGTGACTATCTCAATGTAGTAATGCATCCAGGCACACCCCCGCCTCATTATTATTACATATCAATAGCTGCTTACAATCAAGAAATGACATGAAACTGTCAAACATCTGTCAGTTGCCAGAAACCATTCAAATCAAGTGCATTTTATTATTGGATATCCATTTGTACACAAACCCCAACACGGGTGCAATGGATTTCAATGCCACCAACACTTTGGTAAAAGCAGATAACGGTCCCAAATCAACTCGAATCAAGCATTGAAAGACACTACCATTTAAATGGGAATGCAAAATTATTAGGACTGGGTGCTTATACTAGGTATTAAACAGGGTCATCCACGGTTGTTAACTTCCTCCCTTTGGCAGAGCCACTGCAATGGAATTATGTTAAAAGGGGACACTGATCTTAGGGGCCTTCTGGGGATTAACAATGCAAGGAGCAACACTGCTCCCTCCAAAGCAAACTGATAGACTGGGAAAGGAGTGATCACTATAACTTATTTTGTAAAACATCAATAGGCATTTAAAGGGGCAATGCTGGCAAAAAAAAAAAAAAAAAAAAAAGCATGTGGTGCAGAAACCCTGGAACTTAATAAGATATCTTTCTGAGCATATATAGGATACGGGTCTTGTGTATAACTTAGGCCCATGATGAACCCTTGATTAAAAATCTCTGTCTTGTTGGTACATTAACTCCTTCAGGATTGGGAACATAAACGGTGGTGTGGCCTTCTCTCTGGAATGTTTTCACTCATACTCCTTCGTTGGCTCCCACAGGAACATAAATCTTACTGTGATTCTTCCCACCCTCTGGCATTGACTAAGGAGGAAGAGCACAGAATAAAGCATTGTAATATTCTTTTCACATGCACGTCACCAAATAAACATCAGAGAGTAATGTAATTTGTAACCTACCAAACCAGATGAGTATTTTTACCAGTCTCTTGCCCATATATTTGTAGGCCTGGTCATACATTTCGTATTTTATTTCTATTTCTAGATTTTGTTACCAAGGCAGGGATGGCTGTTTGTTTATACAAGTTTCAATTTTGTTACTAGTAGCATTAGATTCTTCTTCCTATTATACTTATGTCAAATCTGTTTTCTGGGTTTGTATGCCCAAGGACATCAAAAAGAGTTACAGTGTAGAGACAGGAGACAGATGACAGATGCTGCCTGCTATAAACTCAAATATGCCCTTCAGGGATATGTAACATAATTGCACTGCTTACTCCTTGAAGGTTTGTCTCAGTATTTAAAATTATTTTATTTAAGGAAAGGTTAAGTTATAGAAAGAACTATGAAGGGTGAGGCTTGTGAAATTTGGTGACAGACTTGAACTCTATTTCCAGAGGATTCTGTTGTGATTGCCATCAACAATGGTCTATAGTTATTGAACCTTACTACATGACAGATCCTTGGCTAAGTGTTTTGCATAAATTATCTCATTTAATCCTCATATAAACCAACTGAAGGTATGTGGCACACTTACTAGATGGTCATCAGACTTGCTTCCCTTTCCTCTGGCACAGGTTAGGGTGCTTTGCCTAGGCTCCTTTGCCCATAGATGTGTGGCCATGCAATTGAGTTCCGGACAATGGAATGTGGAGAAAAATAAGGAAAGCAGCTTCCAAGTTTGGCCCATAAAATCTTACCCATTGTCCTTGCCTTCTCACTTCCCCCATCTGCAAGCTGATTGCAGAGACTCTGCAGCGTGGAAGGCAGAGCTACAAGATGGAAGGAGCCGGAGGTGCTGAATCACGGTCTAGAAGGCCACTCAATGCCTGCATTGAACTATGTGAGCAACAGACAAACTTCTATAGCCCTGTGTCACTGACATTTTGGGGTTATTTATTACAGCAGTTAGTGGTACAGAAAGTACTTTTACAAGCATAGAGAGGTTAAGGAATATGCTCATGGTCACAGCTAGCAAGTGGTAGAGCCTGGATTTGAATCTAAGTGCTTTGGCTTTGAAGCCCATGTAATTAACTGCTATACTATTATGCTCCCTTTTCATCAGTTCGCTTTTATCACTATAACATAAACTGTTCCTATACCTGATTTTCTATATTTTAGGGAGGTGAGTAGACAGCCTTCAAAGTTGGAGACAGAGAGAAGATAGTTTGCTCAAATCATTTTTTTTCTATATCTCTTATCAATAATAGAAGAAGGGAACTCTGCTGTTTACTCTTATTTTGCAGGATACTCCTATTATTTGTGAAAGCTTATACTGAGAGGCTCTCTAGTAGTTTGTTGAATAATGCTCCATAACAAATTACCCCCATACCTAGTGAATTAAAACATTTATCAAACAATTTCTAGGACTCAGAAATTCAGGAGAGGCTTAGCTGGGTGGTTTTGGCTCAGGGACTCTAGTGAGGTTACACTCAAGAGGTTTGTTGGGCCTGCAGTCATCTGAAGCCTTGACGGGACCTGGAGGATTCTCTTCCAAGGTGACTCACTCACAGGGCTGGCAAATTTGTTTGGTTGTTGGCAGGATGCCTCAGCTCCTCCCAAAAGGGCTACATGACTGTCTTCACAACATGGTAGGTTGCTTCCCCCAAAGCGGGCAATTCCAGAAACCATGGCAAATGCTGCAGTGACTTTTATGACTGGTCTCGGAAGTCATACACCATTATTGCTGCAATATGTCATTGCTCACAAAGGCTATCCCTAGGCAGTATGGGGTGAATACCAGGAAGCAGAGATCACTGGGAACCATTTTGGAGACAAGCTACCATAAGAGCCAGTTCAGTCATCCAACACATATTTATGGAGTGCCGATGGAGGCACTGGGGACAAAGCAAACAGACAAAAATGCCTATTTCTACGAAGCAGAGATTCAAGTGGTGGGCAGTAAGGCAAGAGATCTAATATACATAAATTACATAGTATGTTATAAAGTAATTAGTGCCATGGAGAGAGAGAGAAAGCAGGTTAAGGGGGAGGGGAGAGTGCTGAAAGTGGGGACTGCTTGCAATTTTAAACAGAGTGATCTGAGTAGGTTTTGCCCAGAGGATACAGCGACTAAAAACACCTTGAGGAGGGAGTATGCCTGCCATGCCCAAGGAAGGGCAAGGCAGTCAAGGTGGCCCTGGGAGAGGAGGTCAGGAAGTGAGGAAGGGAGGCTCAGGAGGACCTTCTAGGACCTTGCACAGACTCTGACTTTCTTTTTTTTTTTTACAATTTAGACGGTACAGTTTAATAATTTTTGATGATATTTACCATGTCTTGTGTCCATTTCTCTAAGGTAATTACCTTATAGTAACAGACTCTGACTTTCACTGAGGAAACAGCAAGCTGCTGGATGGCTCATAGCAGACAACTGCTATGATCTGACTCAACATTTTCAAGTCTCATTCTGGTGACTGATATCAGAATAGAGAGGCCCAGGGTGGAAGCAGGGAAACAAATTAGGAGGCTCTTGTAAAAATCCAGGCAAGAGATGATGATGGCTTACATTAGGGTGTTATCAGCGAAGGTGGTGACAAGTGGTCAGATTGTATTTTGCAGATTATCTAGCACAATCAGTTCCCCCTTCTAGGCAAAGTTTTGATTTAGGAGGAGTGCCCTTTTTTTTTTTTTTTTTTTTTTCCTAAATAAGATCTCAGATCTGAGGCAAACGGTGTTCTAGAGAATTCTGCTGGTTCTAAGAAGCTTCATTGGGGTTTGCTACTAGGAACAATGAGGTGGGAAAGATGGAGGAAGCTTTGTGCCCCCTATCCCCCAATTTTATATGGTCAGCTCTGTGTTGATATACTTCACAACATGGGGTGGGGGAGACCTTCTTATGAAAGACTGGAAACTGCAATGCCCTAAAGGAAAAGACAGACCCTACATACAAATTAAGGAAGCACAAAAACTGTATGAAAAATATAGCATTAATAAAATTGAAAAGCAAATTATAGATTAGGAAAAAAATCATTGCAACACAAATGACAAAAGTTTACCAAACCTAATATAAAAAAAGGCTTTTATCAATTTATAACAAGACAATCAAATAGAAAAAATGGGCAAAGAACATTTTCAGAATGAGGCTTCTAATAGTACTCCTTCACTGGGTTGTCATGAGAATAAAGCGACAACACATTTAAAGTTCTTGGCACAGTTCCTGGCACAGAGTAAGAACTTGACAGATGTTGCCCACCACTGCCGCCACCATGATCATGATCATCACCAGAACCGCACCCGCAGCAACGCCATCATCCTCACTGCGACAGTCATTAGTCACGCAAACCCGAGGCAATCCTGAATGCCAGTCCCAAGGCGGCTGCCCCCAAAGGAAATTCTCCTCTGGAAGTGACCAATTAAATATTACCTTTTCATGATTTTCTATTAGGATCTCAACGACAATGTTCTGGAATTTGATATCCATGATGGCTGCTACCGTTTCTTCCTGAGGCCGCAGCAGGGTGGGTCCAAACACCACGCCAAGGTTTGCCACCGTCATCAAATTCTGTTTGTGGTTATTAGCAACGCTGGGAGGAAGAAAAAGAAAAGGCACAGATGAGAGAAATTGTTTCAGAATAGACAACTGAGTTCCTTGCATCCTGCCCTAAGATTCCTCATCTGGTAGGAGCCAGCACTCGGGCCACTTGAGGATGCCCTAGGAGTCAAAAGAGAAACTTTTTGACTCATATTTTCATATCACAATTTCAGAAACTTTCAGCATTCAGGTTATTGTGCTGTTTCAGGATATGACAGCCCCTAGGATTTCTATTTTGCCTAAAATAGCCAACCAACCAAAGCAACTCTTCCAAACCACGAACTTATGTACGTCCAGATCCCTGTTCTGAAGTACAGGTAACTGCTAATCCCTCTTCCATACACAACTTATGTACTTGGCTGCTGCTTAAACCACTGCAATCATTAGTGTTTTCTCTAGTGCAAATATAAGAACGCTTGACGGCTCTAATACATTTGCAAACATAGATACCAGATAGACCTAATTATTTTAATGGGTAGATCTAGATACTTAATACCAAGTCAGGAAATTCAGTACTTTATGGTCAAAGTATTAAAGCCCCATGACATTAAACACGTGGCCCCCATTAAGCAAAACCTGTGGCATAAACAGAAATAAAAATGTAGACTGTATATCCATGCATGTGGCTGTGTTTATATTGTCACTTCTATTCAAGGTCTAAGGAACACATAGCAGTTGCTGGGTCTGAGCTATTTTCTAAATACATATGCATATTTTAGATAAACATCTACTTAAAACATAGATCTGAATCCCAAAACCAGACCACCATGACCTAGCTATAAAACTCAATTACTCATTTGCTGGCCTGCACATAAAACTATACAAATTCTTTATAGGCAACACATAAGTTGTAAGCTAAGGCCATTCGATATTGTTAAGAAAACACTGAAGCTTCCCTAAATTACCTGTTAGAAGAAGGATGTTCTTCATTGCTAACTTGAAACCAAAGAGAAATTAACTGGGCAGAGATGGCAGTTTGCACAAACCTACCTCCCTAGCATTTAGTGATATTTATCCCGAGTATTTTCTTCACACAAGTCTATAAAAGCCTGCACTGTTTCTTTTGATTTTTAAACTGGGCCTTTACTGTAATATTACATCAACCAATTTTATCAGCATGTGTACTTTTCTATAATTTTCTAAGGCTAAGAATTTAATTTGATTAAAACTTCCTCCCCTGAAAGAGGTGGGGTGTGGTCAGCTTTAAGAAATTTAATCTGTGACATAGAACAATTAGGAAGAGAGTTTGGATTTTGGTTGCTAAATGCAACACCTGTAGCAAGGGAATATCAATATCTTATGTGCAGGTAGTGAATTCTATGCCCTATACTTCCCCTTCCCTGTGGGCTAAGTCAGTATAGTTACTCCTCTTGTCACAGAAGTCCCTTGTGCAAATGAATCAACAAGCTATTTATGTATGAGAGCACTTTTAGATTGCAGACCAATATAAAAACATATGGTTTGGATGATGATCATTTTCGCCATCATGCTTCTTGATGCCATACCTGATTAAAGCAATAGCCTCCTAACTGGGCTCCCTGACGCTAGAATCTCTGGGTTCAGCTTTATTCTGCTGCCATCAACAGTTACTGTCATATCTGATCATGCCATTCCCCTGTTGAAAATACAATAGTCCCATACCTCACTGGGTTGTTGGGAGAGAACAAAATGACACAGCTAATGTGAAACGCTCAGCAACACTTTGATTGTTTAATTGCTCTGATAATGATGATTATAAACCTTTGTTTTCAAGATAAAGTCCAAACTCATAAAATAGCGTTTGTTTTTCCAACCTCAACTCTAAGCATTTGCCTGCCACCTCCCAGTTTTGGGTCCCCGGGCAAGTAACTCAATCTAAGCCTTGAGTTCCTCGGCTTAAAAAAAAGGTGTGGAGGAGAATAATACAACTACTTCCTAAGGTTGTTGTACAGATTTAATGTGCTATTGTGTGGGAAGTAGAATAATTATCATTATAGTAATTCACTACCCATCCTCTTTGTACTTTCACACTTCTCTGCCTTTGCCCGTGCCATACTCTGCCTGGATTGTTCTTACTTTTGCTGATCTGCAAGATAGCTCAGATGGCCCCCTTCCTTTCTGTAGTCTCCCTCCTCTCATCTTTCCCAGCCCTTCGCTCTTCACAAAGGAAGAAATATAGGCTGGCTCTTGCATTCACTGCGGGGTATTAATGCCTCTACTACTGCCTAAGAACAGGGACTCTGCCTATTTTAGTTGGTACCACCAATGCCTGCCACAGGAGAAGCCCAAAGAATGTTTTCTGAGGTGTTACGATGATGGGAGTTTCTGAGTAGACATAAAACAAGTATTCTCAACCCAGCCACTTATTCATAAAACCTCAAATTATTATTGATGATTTTGGGGGACGGACCTCCACCTCCCTTTTCAAAGTCTGGAACTATTTTCCAGGTCTTAGATTTAATTAGTAAGTAATAATTACCCTGACTTGCAGGCTCCAATGCTCAGAGGCATTTGGAAAAGAGGTACAGTTATTTTGGATAAGCAACTCTCAATGCAAATTGACTTGTGGTTATCTAACATAATTCATTTCCCTTTTAACGATCCATTTTATTTTAGAACTTCAAAAACACATTGATCTAAGTCTTAGGAAACTTTGGGGGTGGGGGGAAGCCGCTCCTTTCATTACTAACTACCATTATCTTTTGGCACACCAAAGTAATAAATTGATGTCACTTGATTATTACTGCTTACAACTTGGTGCGGCTATGTTCATTACTCCAGAATGAATTATTAATGGCTTGAGATCTCTATATATTCCAGAGAGAAAGGCCTAGACCTCAGCTTTTGCCGGCACCAGCCATCCATTCTAGCTTGGCGAATTTCTAGAAGTATGGGACGGAGGCTAGCAGAGAGTTGTGACGCACCTTCCAGCAGAGGCCACGGGACTCGTTCATTAGCAAGGTCTATAAAACTTGCTTTCTGTTTGGTAATTGAACTGCTTGAGGGTCTTCCACACACAATCTAGGATGTCGTGTTGAGTCTTGACTTAAAATCCACGCACAGAAGTTACTTGTGTATAGCACATTCCACTGAAGGAGTCTTGGACATGGACTATTCTGCTGTGGTGCCTTCTGAGAGGACTGCTGAGTCTACCAGTTTCCTTTGCGGATTGCAGAGAAAGTTTCATGTATGATTTGTAACTTGGGGGAAAACCAGTTCTTTTTGTGACCTTTAAGAGTTTGCCGAATCTGCTGAAAAGCAGTGCATCTCCTGAGGGACTTGTCTTCAAGGCAGTTGTCAGAGAATTTGCAACAACATGGGGTTCCTCATGAGTTGCAACTAATAAGGAAAGAGCATGTTACAATGAAAATGGGCTTGGCAGAGGGCCTTTTGCTACCTTTGTTTCAAGGGAAGTGGATGTGGACTCTGGATTGGTCTGATAATCCCTTCCAGAGGTAGAGGGAGGCAAATAACTTCCAGACGAAGAAGCATTATGGAGGGAATAGACAGGAGCCAAGCGTTTTAGAGCCTGTAATACAGAGACCCCCATGCTGTCATAGGGATCACATCTGTTTTCTTGGAGCTTAAATAAGAACCAGAGCTCTGTAAGTGATAAGCAGTACTTTATAATCCACAAAATGGTCCAACAGTACACAGGCCTATTGAAGGGTTTGCAAATAGGTTTCATCTTGAGGCCTGGGCTGCAGAGTTCTACTCCACAGACACAGGGGGGTGACAGATTAGCAATGCCTGTGAGGAGTGGGGTGGGGGTCACCACTTATCTGCCATCCCTTATTTGTCTGCTTCAACTTCCAGTGTTAATAATAACAATGAAAACTTGGATTTGTAGAGTGTTTTAGAGTTTATGAAGAGCTCTGCAAACATTTTTTATGTTTATTTCATCTTTACTTTATCATCTTCAGCTCTAGAATAGTAGCTCTCAAATTCTTCTGACGATGACTCATGTAAGACATACATTTTCCAATGTAATATTCTACTAGTATTTACGTACATATATTCATACATAAACACATACAAATAGACACATGCATATCAGTTAAGTGTGATGCATTCTGATAATTTTCTATTTTATTCTATTCTTTTTTTAAAAAAAATCCACTAAATTGATTCCTCAAACCACTAGTGTGCCATGACCTACAATTTGGAAAATACTGTCCTTAGGGGTATAGATTTCAAGTAAACTCCATTTTACAAATATGGAAAATAAGCTAAGGGAAACATATAGCGGTTGGAGTCAGATAGACTTTACTGGCTGGGTGACAGAAGGAAAGTTACTTGGCCTCTCTGGATCTCAATTTCCTCACCTGTAAAATGGGAGCAGTAACAGCTACCTCACAACTTTGTAAGGTTGATTAAATTAGATTATGTAAGCAAGTCTCTTGGCAAGAAATAATGGCTTAATAAGTGACAGCTACTATTGTCATGGTGGTGGCCATCAAGGTTGTGGTAGTGGCAATGGTAGTGGTAGTAGAGGCAGCAAATGTTAATTTAAAGCCACACTGTTAGCCAGTGGTTTCACTTTGCATCCTGCCCAGGAACCTAGGGTGGCCTGATTCTGCCTGGAGCAAGGAGCCCTATCTCTTCTACCTATAATTTAGGGACTTCCATTACCCTACCTATCTGTACTTCTTTGCTTTTCATTCATTTGTTGTTTTTATAAATTATGAAATACTTCAAATCTACAGAAAAGTTAAAAGAATATTACTTTTTTCTTGTCACTTCTCTATGAAAACACCTCTGACACAAGAGGCTGAGAGCCACACAGCTAAAGCAAACCCACCAAACTCACTCTGCCTTCATGCCAACTTCGTCATGCTCCTGCCCTGCCTGGCAGGTCCTCCCTTAATCAAAATCCACCACCCTTCAAAGTCCAGCTCCAGGACACCTGTCTGACCACTGGAGGCCATACAGAGCTCTCCCCTCTGAACTCTTATGTTTACAGACAATACCATGGGATGCTTCTATGCCAACTGCTCCCCTTTCCCCAAGCTCCCCAGGACTCGGGGCTGGATCATGACCTGGGAGTGTGTCCTCTGCAGTACATAGGGAGCAACGGGTAGGTCCAATGTTACCAATTCTGAAAGTAGTTGAGTGTGTGTGTGGGGAGGGGGGACCTAAGCTGCAGAAAACATTCCCCTTCTCTCTACTTCTTCTCAGGGACAGGGAAGCTCCAAGATCCAGGGCTGAGAAGGATTTGCTGGAAATGAAGATGCTGGAATAATACTTTTTGGGAGTTAACCAGACAAGTTTAGTTTCCAGGGTTGCTAATCTTGTTACTTTCACCAACTCCAAATTCATACTTAGTAGATGATGGGGAGTGGGAGTTGAGGGAATCCCCCACCACTGGCTGTGCATTTTGTACTGTGCATGTGTATTGCCTGGATACTATCTGGACCTAGTGAACTGGACCAATGGGGTGGTGCTGAGGAGGCCTCTGCTGAGAAAACACATCAGAGCCATAAATATTGCTTTGCTGGATGTCCCAGTAGCTGGCATCAGAAGGAGAGTTTAAAATAAATTGTCCTGTGTGCTGGCTGGGGTCATGCTCACCAACCAAATTTAACTTCTGGGAATGGTTATCTAGTGGGAAGCCAGACCTGAAGCTTTGAACAGTTAATTAACTGTGTGCTCATGAGAGGCACTTTTATACAGTGCCTCAGTCTTCATGAGAACCCTCTGAGGTAGGTAGGTGCTACTATCACACCACTTTACAGATGAAGAAACCAAAGCATTGAGAAGTTAAGTAAGCCGCCTGAGGTCACACAGCTACTGAAGGGCAGAGCCAGGAGTGGAACTAAAGCTGACTAGAGAGCCCACGCTTTTACCCACTGCAGTCTGCTGTTCCCACATGACTAAGCAAAAGTCTAGCCTAGGCTAAAAGAGACCTTCTTTTTCCTCAGAAAACCCAACCAAAAATGACTACTGTATGGAGCAGTTACATGCTTGAGATTATGGGGAGAAAATAGTGGTTATAATTTTTTTTTAATTGCTCCCTTAATGACCCCCCCAAATTACTAAATTAGTAAGAAGAAAAAAAAAATAGAAAAAAAGGGCTTATGTCCATGAGAGCAATACTGGACTAAATACCATTTTCTTCTCTTCCTGCAGTGAAAATGGCTGTGTGCTTGACAAAATTATGAAAATGATGAAATACCCCTCAAGTGTAATGGCATTCTGATTTTAGCTGGATTGAACAGAGTGCTGCTTCCTAAAACTGAATGGAGAGAGAAAAGTGAATTAAAAAAAAAAAAAAAAAGAGAGAGAGAAGGAGGAGTGAGGAACTACCAGAATGGTTTCTACAGCCAAAATGAGACACATCCATACAGGGTGTCTGGCTTTTATCCAAGGATCTCAAAGCTATGACTAACTAGCAATGTCTTCCTTTCCTCTTGTGAGATGAATAAACTATATTTAAGATGGGTACACTTTACTGCTAAGACAATGTGTTGTCTAGTATTATATGCATCCTTTAACCTTTACTTAGAGAGACCCACTTGGTGCTGAAGATTCTTCAGAGAAGAGAGAAAAGGGTTTTGGAGGAATGTAGAAAAGACCAGGCACCTCTTTGCATATATAGTACAGTTTAAAGCAGAAGTTGTTCTAAAACCTGAATGCCCAACCAGCTCTATTTTCATTCTGGTTTCCGCTAATTCAACACCACTCCCTGTTTAAACCCACCAATATCTACTCATTGATCTTAGTTTCAAGTTCAAAACCCTTAGCATGACAAGGTCCTGCATGCTTTAGCTGGTCTTGCCAGGCACTTCTCCCTTTAATCTCCATGCTTTCAATAAAGCTGGCGGTCCTCTCCCTGGAAAGCTCTGCGGCCCCTTTTGATCAGACTCTCTCCTACTTGTCATTCTCACTTCTTCAAAGAGGTCTTTCTGGACACCCCATGCTAGGTCGGGTCCCTCGTTATAACTAATTCCTCAATTCTCCTTCATAGCACTTGCTGAATTATAAGTGCATTTTTATGCATGGAATAGTCACTGCCCGTCTCCCCCACTTACTAGAAGCTCCAAGAGGGGCAGGGATGGCATCAGCCTACCCCATGCCTTTCCACAATGCCTGGCACAGAGCTTGCCCATGTCAGGTGTTGAGACAAAAAGAAAAACAAAAAGAAGTTGAAGAACCTATGTACGCCAGGCTCAGCTGCAACTGCCTGGTTGAAAGGTTCTTGTAAAGTACTGGTATGTTGGAGCCTTTGCCAAGCTGGGGACAGTAGTAGGGGGCACTGGCCAGAGCAGCCCATCCTGACATTGATGATACATAACTGAACCAGGCATCCCTTCTTGGCCACACTGCTAATCTGGAAGGTAGGAAGGCTATAAAATATTCACAGGGTATCATTATCATCACCATATGCATTATGTAATACACATTATATAACACAGCATAAGCTCACATTATTCTACCAGTCTACTCCCAATACACTTATTAAACCTTCTAGGATAGTGTCTCCTGTGTCTTATTTTTCTTTTTTCACCCCTTTCTGAAATCCCTTTATTTCTTCCCTGCTTTTGCTCATTATGATGATTGTCAATGATAATAACAGGAACTGACATTAGCCAAGCACTTAGTATGAGTCAGGCACAAGCACCGCACCAATTATCTCATTTGATCTTTACCATAACCCTATGAAGTAAGTTCCATTACTATCTCACATGAAGAAGCTGTGCCTCAAAGATATTCAGAATTTGTCTAGGGTCACATATCTTAATAAGTGGTAGAGCTGGAATGTGATTTGAAGCCAGGCAGTCTGCAGTCTGATTCCAGAGCCACGGCTCTTAATTGCTCTGCTACAAGAGACAGACAGACAGGCAGGGCAACAAAGAGAAACAGAGAGAAAGGGACCATGTGTGTTATAATATATACAGTGTATATGCTGCCATTTTCTCTCACGTGCCTCTCTTCTTTGAGGCCTAATGTTAAAGTGTTAAAGAAACCATGGGTAAGATGAGAACATGATTATTTTTATAAAGACATTTTTTAAGGAAACAAGGATATTAGGGTCATCTCTGTCCATCAACAGTATAAAATCCCTAAGCTATTGGTAGGGAAGTAATCTGGGTCATAGGGATTATTGGAACACCTTTGGAATAGGCCAGCTTTCATTAACAACAAGAATTATACTTTTGCTGCTAAACTGTCTAGTTGTCCTAAGCTAGTCATAGTCTTTTAGAGACTAAAAACAGGCCAACCTGAATTTGATTTGCCCTATCCTATCTTGGCTATCTGGTATTTGAATGTTCTTATGCACACAGAGGAGACATTCTTTTACATACAAATAAGAAATATGTTGGCATTTCTAAGAGCTCTATGGGCTAACTGATTGGCTTTCCCCTCTCTGGTCCTGGACCTTTTAGGCTCCTGCTTGTAGGTATAGTCTCGGGCACAGTCCATAGGCCCTGATGGGTAAAGAACAGCAGTCACATACAAAAAGTTCCATAGAAAAGCTGGCCCAGGGAGCTCTTCTTACTGGAAAATTATGTAACTATTCCAAATTATATAACAATTAACTTCTAAAGTTCAATGTAATTAACAATTTGCAAAGCATTTTACAATTTATAAAGTGCTTTCACATTCATCATCACAGAGTTATCGATCTCGTAGTTTATGATCTGAAATTGAGACAGAGATGCCAGAGGGTAGAGGAGGTATAAAAGTAGCATATGCAGACACTAAGCTGATGTCCCAAAATGCCACAAATGAAACAGTTCCTGTTGGTGATGACACTTACTTCAACAACTCAGCCTACCATTTTAAGTGAACACTGTCCAAAAAGTCAGGCCAAGAGACATGACCTTAGGACTTTCTATGCAAGGAAGAAGGTGTGAGGTGACCCAGCACAGAAGCCAACAGAAGGTCATGTATTCTTTAACTGGCAAAAACGTTTGCCTGGGACTGCTTTAAGTGCTGGGGATGTAGCAGAGAACAAAACAGACACCTCCCCAGACCCCCTGCCTTACAGAAGCATACATTCTTTTGGTTGGACAGACAAAAAGCAAATAGAATATACAGTGCTATGGAAAGAGGGAAAGGGAATGTGGGAGGAATATTTGCAATTTTAGATAGGATGGTCACAGGAGGTCTCACTGAGAAGGAGACTTTCATAGGAACCCGAAGGAGGTAAGAAAGCAAGCCGTGTGTATATATCTGGGGAAGAGTTACAGGTGGAGGAAAGAGCAGGTCAGGTACAAATGCTAAAAAGGAGGAACATGTCTGATAAGCTGGCAACACCAATGGAAAGCCAGTGTACCTGGAGCAGATTAAGCAGGGGAGAGAGTTTTAGGAGAAGTCAGAGAGGTAATGGAGTTGGAGGTGGCACAAATCTGGTAGGACTTCACAGGCCACTGTAAGGGCTTTGTTTTCCACTGAGTGAGATGAAAAGCAATCAGAAGACTTTGATCAGAAGAGTAACAGAGTATTAGTCACCCCTTCCTGTAGACTCAGGAAGGTCACAACTACTAATATGTAAATTTAAGTATGGGCTAAATTAAAATTTATGTTAAGGGAAAATGGGTCCATTATTTCTCAAAGAGAGATATAAGAACTTCACAGACTAGCATCAGACCTGGCTGAGAGAATCTGATAGATAAAAACTACAATATGTGCCTCTGCACCTATGCCTGTATTCACATGGTAGGTCTCTAGGTATTGCACATTCCCACCTTCATCATCGTGCTAGAGACCTCCACTGGAAAGCTCGATGGAAGAAGAGAATACTTAGCTAAACCTGAGGAAGTACTCAGCTAACAGTCACATACGAACAGTCCCAATAGTCAACATTTATAGAGCCCTTTGAACTGAACCGTTGTTAACAATCTTTAATTAGTTAAACAGAAGCCTTCTGAAGTCAGGCCAGTATTACTAGTCCCATTTCACAGATGAATGAATAGGGACAAAAGGGATGAAATCAAAGGTTAAGGGATTGGCCCTTAGCCATATGGTTTAGCTCCAACAACAAAAACAGTAGATCGGAGATTGAACAGCCAGAGCTCCTTACTTCCCATGAAATGCAAACACTCATTTCTACTTCTTTCGAGAGAAAATCAAGATTCCAAATCCATAGAGGGGTTATGGGGACAGTTAGAGAGACAGAGAGAGAAAGAGAAGAAGATTGAGAGAATGCTAGAGAGAGAGAGAGAGACAGAGAGAGAGAAACACATACTCGCATACCCTGGGTAATATGTCTCCTTTCATGGAAAATTTTTTAATTGAGGGAAGTAACCTGTCTAACTGGCATATTTTTAAAAATGAGTGACTTTCACCCAAAAAGGAAACAGACTGAAAATTACATTCCTTGCCATGAGTCTGAAATAAATTCAGAGGCTAATTTTATTTTAAGGACCAATCTACCAAAATGACTAAAAATGATAAACATGCATGTCCTATCACAGCACTTCTAAATTACATGTGGATAGTCAATTAACAGAGAGGGGAAAAAACAACAACGATGATTTCAAGGTGTCCTGAAAAATTCATGGCTCCTTATGTATAAGAGCCAAGACCCTGTGGAAAAGTTCTTGAAGCCAGTTAGAACTGACGGTGAACAATGAAAAATACCCCAGATCTCTAACATCATGAAGAATTATTTGAGTAGTATGTCAACATTCTGTACATTTATATGACCTCTTCATCAATACCTGATGCTAAAGAAATTGAATTCATTAAATGAGACAACACAATCTTCATAGTCCATAAAATTTAGAGAAAATCTGAGTGGATCACACTTTAGTAACTTCCCTCTATTCCTGAAGCTCTCTGCCAGGCATCTTCTAGCTCCTCTGCTGCACTAAATTGCTATTTGCTAAAATTTCAATATAAGTTCAAGCCTAAGTAAAACAGCAGCTCAACTTATTTATACCTATAAAATAATCATGTTCATATAGAGTGGTACATGTTAGAATAAGAGCAAACACACAAAAGCTTCTATTATATTTATTGCCTTAATCACAAAAATAGATTTGTCAAGGGATTATGCCGAGAGAGTTCTTACATCAACCCATGCAAGGCAAAACCTGAATCATCCCCTTACAGGCAGCACAAAGCTGAAAACTCACGGAATTCTACTACCTTGGAAGCAAATTATAAAACATAGTGTCAACAAACAGGAACTAGAGATTCAATGTGAGAAAACCAACATATCATTAGGCACAGAACAGCAGATAGTGTCTGATAACAGAGAGACCAAGGGATTCAAAGAGTGGAGTTGAGATCTGGGCCTCTGAGCTACCCAACATTCAAGCTTTCAGAGAGTATCGCTTGCAAAGCCAAAACCTGATACTTTTCAAGTCAAAAGTGTTTGACAACAAAGTTCTAGAAAGCTTTAGATTGTGCAGACATCAAAGCCTGACATCTTAGCTATTGTCATCCTGCTCTGAGGGGCTCACCAGACAAGATGGGGAAAGAATGCCAAGCTGATGGCAGTGGAGATGGGGAAGAGAAATAAAATGTTGGCTAAAGAAGCCCCTCAAGGACACAGTGACACAAGGACACAATTTGCTGCAGAAAAGTCATCAATAACTGACTTAAGATGACCATTCTGGATAGTGCATGAACCCACAGAGATGAAACAATTTAAGGAATATGAGATCCTTTAGTAACCCTACTCTTCGAATGCAATCCAGACCCCTCACTATGACCTACACAATCTGCCCTGTCTACCTTTCCAACCAAATGTCATGCCATTCTCCCTCTCAAGAACAGAGCTCTAACTACTCTGGTCTTTGGTCTGTTCCTAGACACACAAAGTATGTTCATTGACTGAATACCCTGAGATGCCTCACACCCTTCCAGGCACTGGGATGAACCAAAACGACAAGTCTCTGCTTTCAAGAAGGCATTACATTCCAACTGGAGAGACTGATAATAAACAAATAAATCAACCAAAATTTCAGACTATGAAAGTTGCATGAAGACATAAAAGAGGTGTGTATGACTAAGACAAACATTGGTGAGGAGGTCCAACTTAGGTAGGCAATGGGGCCTCTCTACAGAGGGGACATGTGAACTGAGGCCATTTAGCAAAGCCTAGAAGTCTTCAGAATAGGAGGTGACTGCAAATCACACTCACAAGTCACTGTCTTCAACCACAAACATCAGGGATGCCTACCTGGGACCTTGTCAAAATGAAATCCAATGGATTATACTTCAGAGAAGCTCATTTCCTTTTCCACATAAATTCTGAAGTCTGTGTCAACAGCTGTTTAGTACAATTGGAAGCACTTGAATTCTTGCCACCCCTGTGGTTTCCCACACAACAATGAGAACACCCTGTGGCTTCTGGCTGCTCCCCCTGCCCATCTCTGTGGCCTTTACCCATTTAGGAAGTGACTACTCCTGGAAACATGTCATTAGTATATGCCTCTGCTCAGTCTCTCAAACAGAAGTCTACCTTCCAGAAATTTAGAGAGGGAGATAACCACACAGAATACAACAATTCTGTTGATATGTACCAGTATTTGGTTGGGTTATGTAAAAAGCTAAGAAATCATCTAACAATCGGTGGAAGAAAAGGAGTAACCCCTTAAAAAGATCCCTTGTGCTTGGAAAACTTGAGGGGAGAGAAGGAATAAGGTTCCGGGAGTCCTGCTACCATGAAAGGTCAGGATACAGAGAGTTCACTATAAGAATGTCAGAAAATATCTCACACTTGTGCTCACCAAAAAGTCTTCTCCTTGAAGTGGTATTGAAAGATAAAAATTGGTACTTAAAAAAAAAATAGCAAGTGGTTTAAAGAATTAACTAGTCAATTCTATACATTGAAGAAAGGAGACCTGCAGATCCTGTACCCTGGGCATCAAATGAGAGGGTGAATGGGGCAAGATGGGGGAGGGTGTGAATCCACACTGGTCAGCAGAGCACACGGACTGTGGCACTGCAAGGCCGTGAGACCTGGCTACTGCCACTCCCACCCACACAGAGACACACACACACTCTTACCTGGGCACATAGCCCTGCACACACATACACACCCACATATGGATTCCCCTCCTCCCTCCATTCACAGACACGGAAGTAAACCTATGAAATAAAATGCTTCTACCTTCCTTAAAACAGAAATCAGTTTAATGTCGTTAGATGCCAATTTGGTCTTTAGAGTAGTGGCCATTCTTAAATAGCTTACCCTTTATTCTTTCTTTTAGTGCTATCATTAAGGGAGAAAACACTAAGATATATTTTTTCCCTTTTATATTTTCAGAATATAATTAAAAACTTTATTGTGGAATCATAGAAAGAGATGAAGCATGAAGAAAATAAAAATCATCCCTAATTCTACTACCTAAAAATAACTGTCATTCAATGTTTTAAGATACACATGTATATGTCCTTTGCTTTTCCCATACATACACATACATTAAAATGAACTGAAATCATAATACATGTTCAGTGTTATAACCTGCTTTTTACTTTATATTAAACTGTGAATTTTTAAAATACCATCCATTGTCTGTTCAACATATTCGTGGTTGCATAGTATTCCATAGATTATTTTTGAAATCACCTATTATTTGACACTCAGATTTTCAATATTTTACTACTATAAATAACAATGCACTGAATTTCTATATGCATAAATATTTTTGCACATCTTTTTCCCTGGAATAAATTCACAGAAATGGAATTTGTAGATGAAAGGGTAAAAATATATGTAATACATATTACCAAACTACCATCCAGGAGAGCTGTATCAATTTACTTCCACCTAAAATGTGTTAGTATGCTGATTTCTCTGGACCCTAAGGCATTATCATTTTGAAAACCCTTAAGATTTGACACAATATTTTGCCTATCTCATTTTTTTCATTTTTTTTTCTTTTTGCCTATCTCAATTTTTTTTCATTTTTTTCTTTTTGCCTATCGCATTTTAGGTTATATGTCGTTGATCGGTAATCATATTGAACTTACCCCGAGTGTTTATTGAGCCAGTGACTTTGTTAAGGGTCCAGACCAATAATTAGCCCCCAGCAAATCAGAGTAAACGTAACAGGTAAATAATAAGGAACACCAAGCAAAGCTGGCACCCCTTTTAAAAAGTAAATAAATAAAGGTAGCTCTACATCTATTAAAGTGTTCCTGCATTTATAATCCATATATCGTTCCTGAAATTTAATAAGGAGGAAAAATATTACTGAGATATCAGTTCTCTCTCTATGAAGCTGAGCCAAGGTAAATTTCCTGGATTTGGTGCAGAGTATTCTCGGATTTATTCAGAATCACAAATAAAGAAGGCCAGGAGGGAAAGGATGCTAATTTGCCCCTCAACTGGTCTGTAAGCTCCACAAAGGGAAGGGCTGCATCTGCCTTGCTCATCTATGCATGCCCAATGCCCGTAACTGGCACTGTTAGTGTTTAATAAATACTTCCAGGTGTATTTTCAGGCTGATGACCAACAGACTTAAAGGCAGACAAGTTTCAGAATATCAGCCCCACTGATTTCAGTATATGCCACCCATCTCAGGGAGGGGATAGCGCAGGAGGCAGTGGCACAGGAGGCAGTACATAAATGTGCGTGAGGGCCAGAGGCTGGGGGAGGTTCCTGTACCCCTCCTGATCTACTTCACATGGCTGTTGTAATGATGGAGCAAGGAAGGGAGATGCAAAGGGTTCTGAAATCTGTCAGGTGCTGTGCAAAGTGGGATAATAATAAGCAGGAAGAGGATGATAACACATTTAAACTGAAGCCTCAAAGAGGCAGGATTGAGGAACACATGCAGGAAATGCTCGTAGTGAAGCAGGCTTTGGTAAGCAATGGAGCTTTCTGCTCCAGTGTTCCATGATCTGCGTCCTGAAAGAGTTTGTCTCCTTGGGGCCTGGGTGATGTAGCAGGCCTGGGGGTGTAACCAGGCTCCAAAGGCCTACATGCCCACTTTTCATTGTGCTGCAGCAGAGTTAGCAGTTAGCAGAACTAAGCATTATTGCTCAAGTTGTATTAGGATTAGCAGTCTTAGATGGGGAAGGGAAAAAAAAAAAAGCCCTGTGATAACATGTTCTAGGAAAGGGGTCAAAAAAGCACACATTTTCTGCATGCCAAGAGGCCACGTTGAGGACTTTGGTAAATGTAAACTGCTGAAGGCGATTTAGGGGACATTTCTAGGAAGACTAGACAGTGGAGAGTCACATTCTGGCAATTTCCAGTCAGAATTCCAGATTGCAGTAGGGAGCCTCACGTCTGGGATGCAGGAATGAGAGGGGAATGGCACGAAGGCTTATTGGTGCTGGACCGCCTGAGCTAGCGCCAAGGGCACAGCTGTCTCCCTCCACCTGGCACGTACCAGACGGGTTCTCTGTTAGGAACAGCAAGGGTGCTCCAAGGCCTGTGCCCTTCACGCGTGGTTCTGCAATCTTAAGCTCTCTGTGCTACTCAGAGACAAAACTGCCACAACTTACCTATCTCCCTCCATAATAATCTAGTCTCAATTATGAAAAATGGCAGTAATCAGTATCAAAGAGCCTACCGGAGGCTACTGCTGCTCCTGGTTATTGTTCCATACTCTGCAGACTCCTGTAGAACCAGAGCCACTACACGCGCCCCCCCCCACGCCCCCGGGAAACTGGAACATGTTGCCATGGTAGCTGCTTTTCCCCTTAGGAAGGGCATGCTCCAAGCCACTGCAAAAATAAAAAGCTTTTATGTTTCATGACCAGCTCCCCTCCAGCTTCTCTCCCCACCTTGCCCAGTTAAAATCTGGGTAGAGCACACAGCAGAAATCACAATGTGGGCATTTCAATTACAGCACTGACCAAATAAATAATCCAGTTTCCAGGCCGAGGGGGTATTAAACAATTGTCCAAAGCAACCATGTGGGAGTGTGGGTTAGGGAAAAAAAAATTAATGAAAAGAAAACCAATTAAAGAAAGAGATTGTCTGAAGAACACTAGATCCAACAAACACCAAAGCACTGTCTGGTCAGAGGCTAAGGAAAGGGGTGGGGGAAAAATCAGCAATGGTGATGGCTGATGAGAAAGACTCCCCCAAATGCTGAGACCACTGTCCCCTTGTGTTAAAGGAAACCAAAGGGAGGAGTGGGATCCCTCACCCACACACTGTAGGACCACTTCCCTGAGGAGAAATAGAAGGGTGGTAAACTAAGTCACAGCCTACATCACAGCACCAGGCAGGAAACCAAAAGTAAGGAGAAATGTCACCCCAGGATCAGAGCACTTTCTTCATTGTTCTTATCTCTTAAAATGCATCTCTCCTGCCAGCTCATTCTCATTTTCTCATACTGTGTTGTGATTGTCCACGATTGAGGTGTCCTGGCATATGACTCACTCCCAGGGGTGCTACAGACCTCTATTTCTAAGTCCAGAACCTGGAGGTAAGTACATAGAGCCACATGAAAGAAAGAAGCAGCAAAGGAGCAGTTTGGGAAAGTCAAGCCCACACCAAAGTCATAGAATTTTCACTGCCTGCCTTAGAAAGCCAGTGGAATTGCTAAGGAGACTGCCACGCAGGGGTCACCCGGGTTCTATGTCCAAAACCTAAAATGGAAGGCTAAGCCTCCAAATTCAGACCACTGGAGTGATTAAGTCTAAAATTAGGGGTGATAAAAAGTGGAACAAATACTATTCAGCTTTGTCTAATCTGATATTTTTTTCACCCACTGAGTTTTTAATTTCAGTGACTATTTTTTATTTCTATAAATTATGTTTGTTTTTTTTTCAAATCTGCCTGTTCTTTTGGTTTCAATTCCTACTTTATGTTTTGAATCCTTTTATACATAATTATTTTATGGTCTCTGTGGGATTGTTCTATTATTGGAAGATCTTGGGTTCCAATATTACTGTGTATTTCTTCCACTGACTCTGATGGGGATTGTTCTCCTTATGTTTTATAATTTTGAACGTATCTTCAGAGGAGCTTTGTATACATGGAAATCTTAGGCAACCTATGTTGAGCACATATTCTTTAGCCAGAACTCAAGAAGTATCATTGAATTATCATGATAATTGATAGAATAAAATTTGAATTGTGTTTACAAATTTCCTTACAGATCCTAAACTGAAGTAGAAAAAAAAAAATCCCTATTGTTTCCCTGTGCCAGAAAGTAGTTTTTTAAATCTAGTCCACCCTTTCACTGAGGTCTAACAAGGATCCCTGATTATATGGGGGGTGGGGGTGGGGGATCTTAAATTTTAATCCCACCCTCAAGTGGTCCCTGGGTCTCATCTCTAGTTCCACAAAGTTTTAAAATCCAAGTTAGTAACACTGACAATTTTGAATTCCTTTCTCCCCATAACCCCTACGGCACTGCCCAGGGCTGCTACATTGTCTACTCAGGCCCTTATCATCTGAGTTTTTTTTGGGAAATGTAACCTTTGCTTGACATACTACTGATGAGGACACAGATGCTGAAAGATCTATTTTAATTTAAGGGTAATTGATAAGTTGCAAATATATTTGTTTGGTAGCAATGCAAATGATTTTTGTATAACAGAAAAGAAAATCCCAAATGTTAAGATTTTGTTGTCCTGTAGAACATTAACTCATTTTGAATCTAAGTTATTTTATTTCAGCCCTCTTTCTTTTGCTGACTAACAAGTCTCCTACCAACTTTTGAACCAGCTTTACATTTCTACTCATAACATCAAATATCTTTGACATGTGTTCCCTTTACACTTTTACAAAAGTCATGTTTTTTAGCTCTTTTTGAAAAATTATACTTTAACAAGCCCATTTATTGAGTATCTATCAAGTCTGAGGCAATACGTTAAATTCTTTATATGTGTTATATTATTAAAGCCATTTCCTATGGTGTTGGTGGTGGGGGCGATTATTATCCTAATTGGAGAGATGAGGAAACAGAGGCACAGAAGCACTGAGAAATTTGCTCAAAGGCACCTAGCTAAGAAGGAACAGAGGCAAGATTCAGATCCAATACTCCTGTTCTTTTCTCTTCACACAATAAAATAGGCTGATTATTTGTTTTCCTATACCGTTAACCATTGGTGCTAATATTGCAAGGCTTTGTTCCTTCCCTTTCCTAGTCAAAAGGTCGAGCTAATTTAGATTAAAATCACACTAGCTTTTCAGGGAAGATGAATGCATCTGTTGTTTTGCATCTACTTTATAGTCAACTAAAAATCCTATTGAATTGGTTTTAAGTCAAACTTGAACTGACCATTAAGAGTAAATAAATGTAAACATATAACAAAATTTCATTTAAAATTAAAAATTAGCTTATGGTATTATTAAAATGTCAGGTGGAAAATTGTATGCTTGGAAGAAATCATATGGCCTAAACCCTGGCATTATAACCTATGGTCAAATATCCCTAGTACATTTCTATAAGAAGAAGAATAAAAGTGAGAATTCTGAGTTTTGAACACTGAAGTATTTAATTAAACAAGGTTTAAATTGAAATCAATCAATCAAACAAACAAAAACTGCCTGAGAAACAGTGGAAAATAAAAAATTCTTCTGAACAGTGAAAGATAAGTATGGAATTTGGAGAATTTAGGAGCCTGAGTTCGAATTGCAATTTTTAAAAAATTAAAATTCTGCATAAAAATCAATATTTAAAAATCTCCAGATTTTTACAATTTGTACAAAATATGCCTGCTGAAGGGTGTCACCAAAACAACTATGTTGGGTATATTTGAACAAAAATCTTAGATATCAGTAGGTGACACGGGGGCATATATTTCTGTTTTAACAGAATCTGTCAAATTCTCAGGTAGGTACATGACTACTACTATAGAATCAGGTAATTTTGTTTTAATATACACAAAATTTCTTCTAATTCTTACCTTGCAGTCAGGTATCTTAAGAGGTGGTCAAAATTATCATATTATAAACCCACTTTATGATTTTTGCTTTAGGAAGGACAGCGATTCTCAAAGTGAGGTTCACGGATTCCTGATAGTTTAAAGGAATTCCAAGAGAGGCAAAAACAATGGTTGGTAAAACTGCTAGTGCCTCAGTGACACCAAACTGTACCAACAGTCATTACATTCTTCACCATCACACACTCATGATAAAATAAATAAACAAAAAAAATTAAAAAGCCATATTCTCTTAAAAATGTCCTTGATGAAACAATAATAGCTATTAATTTTATCAAGCCTTAATGTTTGAGTATACATCTTTTTTATAGAGTAATGAAATAAGAAATATGCGTAAAACACTTCTGTTGCACACCAAAAATGCCTCAAGGGAAAAGACTGGTGTAATCGTTTGAGTTGCAAGCTGAAGTTGCCTCTTTTTTCATGGAACATAATTTTTACTTGAAAGAACAACTGACAAACAAACTATGGCTATTCATACCTGAATATTTGGCAGATCTTTTCTTGAAAGTGAACCAAGTGAGCCCGTCACTTCAAGAAAAACAACTGTCAGTATTTCTCACAATGATAAAATTTGCTTTTTCAAGCAAAATAGTATTATTTTAGAAAACTTAGATATACCACCATGAGCTTGGCAGCTTCCCAAAACTTAATGACTTAGAAAAAGTTAACGTATGTGATTTTTTGATATTGTAAAATTAAATGCAACAACATTTGGAAGATATGCATAACTCTGAATCAATATCTTCCAAATGACCAACCTGTTAAAAAATCATACAATGGATAAAAGATCTGTTCAAAGTCCAAGGTAGGCTAAGAAGCTTTAATGTAACCAATTATATAAAGTTCAATGATATGGTTTCATATCCCACACTGCAACAAACCTTTAAGAATTTACCACTTACTGAGTTTTGGTGTATTAACGAAGAAAAATGTCCATAACTATCTAAAAAGGTTATTATGATATTTCTTCTTTTTCCAGCTACATGTCTATGTGAAGCCTGATTTTCTTCATATCCTTCAACCACAACCACGACCACCACCACCACCACAAAAACCATATAGCAACAGATTGAATGAAGAAGATATGATTATCCTATTTAACTAGACATTAAAGAGATTTGCAAAAAGTAAAATAATGCCATTCTTCTCACTAATTCATGTATTAGAAAAGATGAGTTTTAAAGGAAAAAATACATTATTTATATCAACATGCATTATTGTTATTACCATTTATTATTTTTAATGAAGTCATAAATATATATTTTTTGAAAAAATTTTCAGTTCTAAGTTCTAATACTGAAATATTGATAGCTATAACCCACATAAACAAAAGCTGTTGGGGTCATCAATTATTTTTTTAAGTGTAAAGAGGTGCTAAGACCAAAAAATTTTAAGAACTGCTGAGCTAAGAATATAGTGCCTTGGAATCCCAAGTCAAGATTCCAGTTGGTCTGGTACAATCCCTTTTCCTTTCACAGACTGAAGAATAAGAGCCATCTACTACCCTCCATGAGATTTTCTCAGCCTAAGATTACTTTAGATTCTTTCTGTGTGACATGAAATTGAAATATTCCAGGAGGCCCTTTGCTTCAAAAAACTGAAGACCATGGCCAAGATTTTACCATTTGATCCAAACCCCTAGGTTTTATATCTCCATTGCATCTGAAACCAATAAAGTTGGCCATTCTGTCAACAACCAATACAACAGTCATCCACTTACCACTTACCATCCATTTAATAAATATATAATCAAACCTATATGCCACACTGTGATAGGTCCTGGGAACAAAAGGGTGAACAAAAATCACACATGGTTCCCACACTGATGGGGCTTACAACTGAGTGAAAAGAAAAAGAAAAACATTAGTGAGAAAAATGACACAAATGAAAGGAAGAGTGCTCTATGAAGGAAAGGTATTCAATGCGACAAGCATGTAAAATGGGGGCTCTGACTTAGTGGAGAATTGGGGAAAGATTTCCTGGACAGCAGTAGCATCAGCTTTACCTGGCAGCTTGTTAGAAAATGCCCCATCCGAGACCTCTTCCAGACCTACTGAAGAAGAATTTGTAGTTTAACAAGCTTCCCAGGTGATTAATATTTGAGATGCAGGAACTGTTCTAAAGAATGGGGTTAATTAGATGAAGCAAGGAGTATTCAGGCAGAGATAATAGACAAAGGAAAGGCCCTATGGTCAGAGAGAGTTTAGCATGTTTGAAGAATTCCAAGTTACTGTGGCTAGAATGGAGAGATATGGGGGGCACAGTGCAAGAGATGTCAGAGACTGGCATACACTAAATTTGGCCATGAGTAAACAGAGAAGTTAAAAGGGACTTTGTCTCCTAAATCTATCAGGCAGGACTTTCTGGCATTAAACTGCTTTCAAAATAAACAGAACAATTAGATACTCTTCCTTTTATAGTTGCTGAAGGGCAAATTCCTTTAATTCCAATGAAAGAACCAAGTTCTTATAGCACAAGTGGCAACAGCTCTGGTTCCCCACAGTGTAAAACAACAGGACAGGCTTGCAACACCTTAATCTGAAAGTGTAAGAAATCATATTAACATCTTGATGCCTCTGAGGACCCTTATTATCAGAAAGTCTGAACTCAAAAGAGGTGGTGACTCACCCTGGATCTTGCACAAACCTCAAGGCATGGGGTACTTGAGCCCCTGATAACAAACAGGTCACAATGTCACTGACTCTCATGACCACTTTAGTGCTTGGGAAACTTAGTGGAACGTGACCCAAAAAGCTTGTAAAACCCAGTAGACTGCATTGCAGGGATTGCACCAATGGACGATATCAAGAAATATTTGCAAGGAGAGAGGGCTAAAAGGTCAGTGTTGCTCCAGATACTCATAGATGCCTGAGCATGGGAGATGCCAATCAGGCTCTGCAGTCCCCTCTGTGTTACCAAAAGTTTTGTGGTATGAAGACCCCCAGTGAGAGAGAAGAATCCTGATGTGGACTTATGCTGGAGATGAGAATTCACATGTGAAGCATCTCAGCAGCAGCCTAAACTGCTAGAAAGGATCAGGCACATCTTGATTAATACAGAGAAGAGTTCCAGTGAACAATCCCTAGAGCAGTTAGCACTTCACCCTTAAGACTAAAATGTCCAAGATGGAGAGAGCCCAGGACTGGGATTTATGGGTCTGTGCAACACTTCAAGGACCCAGGTGCGCTGGCAAAAGTTGCTTGTATAATAAACTAAAAATAAAGATGGAGGACCATGTTCATTTCTCCTACAGTCAGAGTTCTAGACAAACGGCAGACAATAGGATTGTGTCCTTTTTGCTCTGCCAGAGGGACTGAAAGTTTTCTCATTCTCTGAATGGCTGTAGATATAGTAATTCTTTTTCCAGACATGCCTGAGAGAAAAACATTCTTCCAACAAAGATATGATCAACTTCCTGGTCTTTTTCAGGGTTAGTAGAAGCCACATTGGTGGTCACATATGGAACCCAAATGGCCAGCTCTAAAAATCAAAGCCTATGATGAAAACAAGAGTTTTGTCTGGTCCCTTTGTGAAAATCATTGGTGAACAATCTGTTAGCCTTAGGATGTTAAAAGTTTCCTTGCAGAATAGGGACAAGTGCAGTCAAAATTATTTAAACATACCAGAAAACCATTAAAAAAAAAAAAAAAAAAAAAAAAGGAAGAGATAATCTCAGCAACCATGATGGTTTCCAATGAGTTTGAATGTGAGAGCATTCTTTTGGCTAAGGAGGTTTGCTTCCTTCTTGTATAAGGTCAAGAAATACCCACAAGCCACTTCAGGGGTGGGAATCTTCAACTAACTTTTGGCACCCACTCAAATCTAACCAAAGGGGATAAACACTTGGTTTAGCTGAACAAATGTTTTGGAGCACTCTGCGTCTGCCACCACCAACCTCAAAGACTGGGACAAGGACAATGTAAACAGGATCTGACTTTCAAAGTTGGCTGTCTAGTTATAAAACTCAGACTACTTCACTTAAAAATTGTTTGTTATGTGTAATCTGCATTATGATTGTCCCTACCAATGTCTTCTAAACTAACCTCCACTTTGGTCTCTTCTCCTCTTTACTCCAACTACTCTGGTCACCTTCACATATGCCTTTACCTGTAAGCCTCTTTCCTGTATTTGCCCAATGAACTTCTACTAATCCTTTAGATCTCAGCCCAAAGCTCCTGCAATTGGGGAAGGTCCCTGTGCTCAACTGCACTTTGTAATTACTTTTGTATTTGTGACTATCTGGTGACTGACTCCTGCACTCCCGGCCACCAGAGGACGCTTTGTGAAGCACCTACAGCAGGCCCAGGTGCTACAGCAAGAGCTTTGTCGTATAACAGAGAGGAAGAAAATCAAGTGAATTAAGTGTTTCAGTTGCTGTGCCCACAGTATGCATGATACAGAATGGGTCTGGGGGCAATTCTACCTATACGGAGAATATTTCAGAGAGAGATGTTGACAAAACCAAAGGTAGAGGGGTGTGCAAGTCTGTGGTAGGTTATTCCCAGAGCATTGGGTCTTTGGCAGGGAGCAGAGAAAGGGCGAGGCTAGAGAGGAAGTGGGTCCAGATCACAGCAGGCCTTTGTATGCCACGTCGGAGAGTTGCAGGCTTCTGCGTAAAGTAGGGCATTGGAGAGGGCAGGGCTCCCTTTTGGTTACAAACACGCCAACTCCAAACATGCCTCTGTGGAAACTCAGGCCATAATCCTCACCCTGCCCTTGTGCCAAATTTTCCATAAGAACTCTACGCATTCCACTCAAGGGAGCAAAAAGGAGTGAGCAGCTTTTCCACGCATTCCAAATTGATTCCTACGAGCCATCACAAATCAATCAACCCAAGGAAATCAGAATCCAGGGCTCATGGCTGGCCACAGACAACCAAGTCTGTCTAACTTGCATGTTATTTTCTTGTTCTATTTTCATGACATATGATGAAGAAATGTAGTTCTTAATTTTTTAAAGTGGGATTAATTTTAATGATGGGAATGTCGTGACTATGGTTATGATTCCAAATCTCCTTAGAAATTAATCTAGCTGCGACAGTCAAGTCATTAAAAGCAGAATCTTTTTCAGGCTGTTACAGTCCCACTCAATTATAGTTTTAACTAGACTCTGAATGCATCTGGATGGGCTGGGGTGGAGGCATGATATAAAGGACACAGGTATGGGTGACTGGATCCTGCCTAGATAACTTCAACACAGTAGAAATGGAAAGAGAACATCATCTGTGCTGAGATCATGCTATAATTTATCACGTGTAATGACTTGAAATTGGGATTTTGCAAATGAAGTATCTCAAAACATTCTTATCAGAAAAATAAGCTAGTTCCAAAATATAAGACGAGAGAAAGCTATGTTGAATCTAAGTTAAGAAGAAAGAGAATGTAAAGGGGAGATTCTTTTCAATTGTGCAATTACGACTTGGTCATCAGACCAGATGCTGGGAATAGTCAGACAAATAAAATCTGATCTCCCAACCTGCAAGGAACATTAGAAGGAGAGAAAAGGAGACAAAGATAAACTTGGCTAGAGTAAAACTGATCATGAGACCAGTTACTGTATTTTACACTTGAGGAGAAAATGAAGCCAGCATTTGAGAAGTACTTCTAAACTGTAAACTAACTTCTTGAGGAAGATGGCTATTGGCCATTGCTTAGATCACTAATAATGCAGACTAGATTACATCTAGGAAACCAGGAAGCCTGTGACAGGGAAAAAAGAAGAAGAAAGAAAAGAACTCAAGTACTAGTTTCCCCCAAAGTGCATTAAGGATTGACCTCAACTGCTGAATACACACTATCAAAATTCTTAGGAACTCTAATTTACCGGTATGATTCAGAACAATGCACATTCTACACTGATGACTTTTTATCTCAAGGAATACAATAAAATATTTAGCTGTGAAAACGTACGTAGAGGTAAGCAACAATATCAATCCTTTCCCTACAATTCTGAAACTCAAAAACTTGTGAAATTCTGTAGAAAAAGAAAAATCACTTAAACAGCAATCATGGGGAAAATATCACTTAGACATTTGCAATCTGAAAAGGAATAATCATCTTTCATGAAATTCAAAGGGAAAATAAAATACATTAGAAGGCGAGGACTGCTTAAAGGAAGCTATATACCAACTCCCATCATCTTGGTTTCAGACCTATAATTACGCTTACGTGGGGGTAGAATGTAGCGGGAAAAAAAATAGGCTCAGGACTCAGATGGAAACAAGTACAAATCCTGACTTTGACACTTGATAGCATGTGACTTTGGGCAAGTTATGAAACTCTTTCAACCTCAAAGTTCTCCTCTGTAAACTAAAAACCCCAATATCTGCTTTGGGGGATTTCTGCAATTATAATAGATACTGTATCTAAAATGCCTGGCACATAGTAGGCCTTCAACAAATGCAAAGTGTTTTTATTATTCAATTCATTATATTCATTATTACATTCTTCATCGAATTTTGAGCAGGGATAAATAGTGATGGGGGCTTTTCTCCCTGGCCAGGAATGGCCAATATATCTCCATGTTCTTGTAACAGCCCAGAGAGAATACTCAATTAATTCACCCGGAAGATATTTTTCCTAACACTTCCAGGGTGACTTGGGAATTGGGGCAAGTATCAAGGCTGAAGCAATCACATCATTATCACCAAGTTGAGAGCCAGCAACAGACACCAAAAAGCAGTTATAAGTAGCAAAAGAGAATACAAAAATGCAAAGTAGAAAAAGTCATATTCCACAAAATATCAAACATTCTCAGCAGAGAAAAGATGTCAAAGCTGCCATTTTTGAGCTCATATTCCATGCCAGAAACTGAACATGCACTTTGCATGCATAAACCCACTTAATCTCCACAACATGACTCTGAGATAGGTCCCATTATTCTCTCCATTTTATAAGCAAGGACACTGAGGCTTAGAAGCCAGGTAATTTATGGGAGGTTCCCCAGCTGGTAAGTGATGTAATTGGGATTTGAACCCAAGTCTGTCTGACTCCAGAGCTTCCACTCTTACACTCTGTCCCATTTCTAAATACATCAATGGAAAACCAATTACACAGATCATTGCCTTAAATAAGCCAAGTAACTTATTCCCCAAATACCAGGCTTAGTCTTTCAAAGTTCGATTTTGGCTCATTCTTTTAAGGTATAAATCCCAACTGCGATGTACCTAGGGGCTTTGGCTTTGATTGCAGACTGCTCCTCTTTGCTTGTTCTTCTTCTCCCCACTTCTATATGTCACTTCTTCCCACGGCCCACAAAGCCCTACCTAATCTGGTCCCTGCTTAGCTCTCCAAACTCAGCTTATACCAATACTAACTTTCTAACTGTTCCTTAAATAGGCTAAGTGTTTCCCCATGCCCAGGAGATTCCTGCCTCAGGGCCTTTGCACTTACTATCTTCTCTGCCTGGAAGAATCTTCCTCTAATGCTTCACATGGCTTTGCTCTCTCACTTTACTCCAGTATTGGCTTAAATGTGACCTCCTCAGAGAGGCCTCCCCTGGCCTCCTGATCTAATACATCTTCCCAGCCACCCCCATCACTCTGACTACTTACACTTACCTGAGAGCACTTAACACTACCTGAAATTATCTTCTTAATAGAGTAGGTCTATATTTTTATACCACGTATTTTTTTTATCCACTCCTTTATTCACAGGGCATAATACAGAGTAGGGGCTTAATGAATATTTGTGAATATTTGTCTCTACTCAATTAGAATGTCAGCTCCATGAAAGCAGGGCCTTTATCTGTGTTGGCCATTGCTATCTCCCCATGCCTAGAATAGAGTCTGGCATATAACAGGCACCCCTTGAAGGATGACTAAGTGAAAGAATTCTAGCCATCCCATGTAGACCAAGCCAATGCCTATCTTATAGGCAAGAGAATGACAGGGATTCCCCTAACAGAGTGACCATCTGAACGCACATCTGAATAGTCCAAAGTCATCCAGGATCCATACAAAGGTCACACTCCTGAGGTTACACATTAGATCCTCCCCATCCAGATGCCCTGGAGCCAGGCAACAGCTGGCTAGTTCTTTTAAAAGGGGCAAAGATAATGTGGGGCAGTATGTGCCTAGGTTGTGGGCATCAGGAGAATTCTGCATCTCATCCCCTGTCTCTAGGATTCCCACATCCCCTCACTTCTGGCCTGGACAGGGCAAAGGCTGCATCAACCAGCTCACCCTCCCTGGCATGCTACACCTTTGGACCTATCTCCACAAGCCCTTCAGTGGTAAGGGTGTAGGGAAATGATTCCAAAGGCAAAGCAGGCTCTTTGTGAACACTATAGCTCTATCCCAAGGAGCCACTGAGATGATGCAAGTGCTTGCTCCGAGGCCCAAACGTCGCACATTTGTTTAAAAACACATTCATTTAATCCGGTCTGACAGTAAGAAGGGTTTGTATGGGGTCGACAATATCAGACCGGCTGTCCTTTGTCTGGCAGACACTGCAGGTGTTTTCAGTTAAATGTGATAATCGAATTAGCCGCACAGCACGGTTAACTCTGAAATGACAAACCAAGCTTCCTGGGTGATCTCCCCACCTGCTGTTCTTCCATGCTGAGTGCCAAGACCAAACAGCCTTAGCATGGGAGTAGAGGCTAAAGTGAAGTCCAGCAAACAGAGATTAAAAAGAAAAAAATAATAACAAAAGAAAGCTTTCAGGGAGGTGTCTGCTCTAGCAGGCTCTAAAGGAGACAGTGCTGACTTTAGAGTAGGTCAGGATAAATAAAATAACAATTCCCAATCCCAGCTTACCTCACCTAATATGCTTTGTTGTCCAACTATATAGATTCCTTGTGCCGTCCCAACCCTTTACTCCTTTCAAATTGATTCTATCCTGAGAAGTGGCTAATCTTAGTACCTCCAAAAGAGTGCACATTAAAGGAGGGAGAAAAAGGTCTTCAAGCAGACTGGTTAAAGAAAACCATTTGCATGAGTATATTGGTGTTTCTGAATGAAAAAACGGAACCTTTGGTAAAATAAATTGATAATTCTAACATGAAATTTCCATGGCCCAGATTTGGCAGGAAATTACCTTTTGGGAAACCTGGCATTTGCAGGAGATAATGCATACAAGTGGAGGATTGGTTCTATGAGACAAAAAATGCCATGTAAACTCAGTTAGTCTATTACTACTAATATGCTTAAATAGCTCCACTACAACTACCTGTTTCACCAGTCAGCCAGCAACAAAGAATTTAGGGAGCCCAAAGAGTCATATGCTAACAGGGCTTTTGCAGTTAGAAAGAAAATCAAACCCACCTGTTCCTATTTTGCCATCATAGTATACAGAGCCAGCTTTCAATTATTGATGTTAAAAATAGGAGAGGCAATTTTCAATTTATTCATGCTAAGCTGCAACTGAAACATTCCTGAAAAGTTCTCTCTAAACCAAAATTCTGTATTTGGAACTTTTTTCCCACTGACTGCTATAAAATTCCAGAAACAGTCCGAGATGGCAAACTAAAGAAAAACTCAACCAATCTCTTCTGTCAATCATGGCCTACAGCTCAGGGAAACGAGGGGAAGAAGCCTGATCTGGATGCTGACAAAAAGTCCAAAATGGGAACTTAAATCCAGCTAGTGGCAGGACTAGACTGAGGCAACAGACACCTGTGGTGCAAACTGTAACTGGGTGCATACTCTCAGGATTGTTGCAGGTTGTTGCTTCCTTATATCTCGCACCCTAGGTGCCTCCTTTGCCTCACCCTAGTCTCAGCCCTACCAGCCACATCATCTTGGTGTCCTGACTTATGTTAATTGCAGAACTTCATTCTGTATTTAGTTACCACAATTTTACTGGCTGGTTAACCCAGAAATGGAACGTTGTTAAGACTTTCCTTCTCTCATTTCTTAGCTCCCTCCCTCCCTCTCTCCCTTCTTTCTATCCATCCATTCACAGGAGATATGAAAACATAGTAGATATGGGTATGTTTCATTTCAATAGTGATAAAAGATATGAGAGGGCATGCAGAGAATAACTGGCCTTTTGAGGCTTGCAGCAAAGGTGAGAGACAATCAGGGACTTATGAATATTCCTAGCAGCCAGGCTGCAGGAGAAAAGCTATGCTCAGCCTGACCCCAGAAGCTTCTCTTGGCACTAACAGCTAGCCACCCCCTCCCCCAATACTGAAAGGCCTCAGAGCAGTGACTGTTACTGGTCTTAGATCTCTCTAGGTGGTCCAGAGGGCTATGCAGACCAAGAGTTGAAAGACAGTCCTCTCTGGTTATACTGTTCACTTTCAGAAATTCCTCGTGCCAATCAGAATGATCAGACTCATCCTCAAAAGAGCCTTCCACAAAGAAGCAGGGCCTTACCATCTTTGCAAGCCAGGAAAGGTGGCTCCCCATGGCCATGGTAACCTGTCAAAGCCAGGAGCCCCTACAGCCCAGCTGCTGCAGTTAGCTCTTTATGAGTTCTACCTGCTGCTGCTTGGCCTGGGGGAATCGGCTATTTTATGAAGGCTTGTGCCACAGGTTTGAGAGACTTTACATTTTAGAATAAATGGGACCTGCCAAAGCCCCAGTGAGGACAATAAGGACAGGTGCTGGGGCATTTCTATGTCAGATCTCCCTTGGTGGTTCAACATCAGGCAGGCCATAATTCTATTAAGTTTGCACCCTCTGGGTTCTTTTATATTCTCTTATACTCTAGGCCTCCAGTAAAGCTGTTCCAATTTTTGACCTAGAACACAATTGCACCAACTTCCACTCCAACCCGCATAACCTAGATGTCTTCTGCTTAATCTTTTACAGCTCAGGTTAGATGGTAATGTACCAGCTCCCACAAACTTAAAACATTCAAATAACTCAGAACAGTGCCTGGGACAGAGTAAATGCCATACTAAGTTTTCTGTATCTGTATCTGTCTATAGCTCCAAATCAAAAGAAACAGGTTGGGCATATAATTCAGCAACTGTGGAGAAGAATTTGGCATCATCTAGAGAAACTGAACCTGCACATATCCCTGCAATTCCATTCCTTGGAAGAGAGCCTGCCCAAACTCACATATGTGCAAGGATGTTCATCACAGCTTTGTTTATAATGGTAAAAAATTAAAAACAACTCTAAGTGTGTATCAATAGGGAAAGGGATAAATAACATGTAGCATCATTTATGTAGCATTTAAAGAATGAACCAGAATTTATCTCAGGAAGACAAAATGGAGTTAAAAATTTAAAAATACAAGCTGAAAATTGAGAGTATACTCTGATACTACTTATGGAAATTACAACCCACACAAATATCAGATATCTATATTTGGACACACAAAAAATGAATTTTGGATCAAGATGGTGGAGTGAGGGAATGGATGTGGCTCAAGTGATTGAGCACCTGCTTCCCACGTGGGAGGTCCCAGGTTCGGTCCCAGGTGCCTCCTAAAAACAAAAACAAACAACAAGCAAACAAACAAGAAAGCCAACTCGGGAGCTGATGTGGCTCAATGGTTGAGAGCCAGCTTCCTGAATATGAGGTCCTGGGTTCAATTCCAGACCCGGTACCTCAAAAAAAAAATAAAAAATAAAAAAAATAAAAAAGATAGTGGAATGGTAGAGTGAGAAGTTCCAGGGCTCCATCTCCCCACAGAAGCTTTGAATAACCAGCAATAACTGGCAGAAACAATATTTGCAAAGCTACAGAAAACAGTTAAAAGATTGCAGAAACAGGGCAAATACTGAATCAAACAAACAAACAAACAAAAAGGCTACTTAAAAACAGTAGATCTCTTTGTGGCCTTGCTGGCCCCTCCCCACCCTCTCACTGACTCTGTATGGAGTTGGCATGCATTCCCAGTCTGTAGTGTAGGTCCCTGGTCCCAGGTCCAGATAGAGCAGAGTAACCCTCATGCACATACTGGGAGCATATATGCCTGGCCCAATCTGTCTGGTAGCAGCATGAAAGACTGAATTAGGATACTCACTATAGACTCTTGGGCAACTGCCTGGGGCAAAGGCTTGCTGGTGTGGGGCATACAAAGCAGTGTTGAGGACTGTGAGGAAACAGTTTCCAAGAGAAGAGAGGACTTTGTTTTAAATGGGGAAGTCATAGGGTCACACACATGCCCAGGAAAAGAAGCACATGCAGAAAGGATCAAAGAGGACCCTTTGTTTTCACCTTAAGCTATTCTCTAAACTCATTATACGGCTAAACTCTGAAGAAGAGCACTAACACAGGACGATCTGCAAAGACTGGGAAAGGTGTTTTCCTTTTTTTTTTTCTTTTCTTTTAGCTCCTAAATTGGTCATAACTGTAGTTGGATATAAGCTTAAGGAACAGATACTCCTGAGCCTAAATTCCAACAATAACACAATATATGAAAATGTCCAGGTTTAAAGAAAATATTACAAAACATAGTGAAGGAGAATATTAAAGTATTAGCAACCATCAATGAGAAGGACAAGACCTGGGACATACCAGAGAAGGACTTGAAAAAATATATATACCTAATGTAAATAATAGATGATAGAACTATTTAATAATCTGTCATCAATTGTAACAAAAGTAATTACTGTTAAAAAAAAAAAAAAAAAGCACAATTTTAAAGAGTGCTATCGTCAACAGTAGAAAATGTTCCTCACTAATGTAAGTTGGTGGTGGTGGGTGGGGCATAAGAATCTTGTAATTTATACATGATTGTTTTGTAAGTTCACAACTTCTCTAATAATAATAATAATACATATAAATATACGTATATGAAAAATGAGAGAATTAGAACAAATCACACAAATACATATATTCCAAATCTATAAATATATCTATTCCAAAATATGTTTTGTATGTTTTGCTCTAATTTTGTTTTCAAAATAAAAAGGGAAAGTGGGAATGTTTGGGAAATCAGAGGAATTCCGTCACATTCTCATGGGAAACTTTAAAAAATTCTGTGTTCTTCAAGGGCTGATAGGAAAGAGAAAACTAAACTATAAAGTTACTAATAACTTTTAAAATTGAATCTTTAATCACTATTATCCTTAGGAGTAGTTCCTAAGACTTTCTATGCATAGAAATCACTTGGGGGAGCTTATTAAAAATAAAGTCCTGCCAACACCATAATATGCTTCAGGAGATCTTGAATGAGGCCTAGTGATATCCTTTAAAAAAAATTCCCTAGTTCAGGAGTGAAGCCTTTGTTAAATGTACTGAGAAACATTATTTAAAAAAAAAAAAAAAGGAAATGAAAATTGCCATTGTAACCTGAAAAACTTGCCCATAAGTGGATTTGATCTTTAAAAGAGAATTCTATATTTTGATGATTATCTAAAAAAAAATCATTCTATACAATATTTGACTTACACAGCTGTACCAAATGTTGACCTTGTAATAGTGGAATAATTTTTTTAGTGCAATTAAAATGTTAATATTATGATAACCCTCAATCTGGGTAGCAATGAACTTTAATGAAACAATTCTAGCCATATAATTAAAAGTAACCCAATGTAGAAAAATGCAGCTTCGATCTATCAAGGCTTTGTTATCCATTATCTAATGATAACCTCCTCTTTTCCAGCTTTCCCCAAGCAGAAAGGGCTCCACCTGCTCAATTCCCACTGCCCCAACTCACACCTCTGCAAAAGCATGAAGAACTGTGCTGTCGTTTACCCATGGACATGACCACACTCTCCACTAAACTGTGAGCTCCTCCTAAGCAGAGAAGATCGTGTTCATCTTTGGATACCTATGCCTAGCACAGTGCCTGGCACACTGTAGGTACTTAATAAATATCTGTCGAATTAATTAGTAAATCATCAGTAGGTCTTGGCTCCAAGATAGCCACATGATGTCTCTAGCACAGGAGTTGGCAGGCTCTTCCTGTAAAGGACCAAATATAAGCACTTTAGGCTTTGCAGCCATATGGTTTCTCTAACAACTATTCAACTCTGCCATGGTAATGAAAAGCCCAACATGCATAATATGTAAATGATTGAGTGGAGCTGTGTTCCAAAAAAACCTTATTTATGAACACTAAAATTTGAATCTCATATCATTTTCATGTATCATGAAATATTATTCTTCTTGTGATTTTTTTTTTCAATCATTTAAAAATGTAAAAAAAAAAAACACTCAGTGGGAGGGCCATATAAAACCCAGCAGCAGGATGGATTTGGCCTATGGGCCAAAGTTTGCCAAGCCCCACTCTAGCAGATCTGGGCAGAGAGGTAGATGGAAAAGACTCAGGATATCAGACAAGCTGGAATAGATGAGTAGAAGAAAAACAGAAGAAAGGGGTCTATGATGGATGAGATGTCAGTGGATTTTCAGGGTACCTGCAAATAGGACAAAAAGAAACAATGCAGAAGAAAAAAGCAATGCAATTTTTTGTTATTTTTCTTTTATTTTAAACCATTTTTATATAATGGTAAAGCTCACATATAATTAACTAATGGCTAAGGAAGTAAACAAACAAACAAACAAAAAAAATGGTATAGTTAAAAGCCATTAGTAATACTAACTAAAATGGAAAAACGAATCTCTTCAGGTTAGAGTTTTACCTCCACAGCATTGCTAAAATGTATTCTCCTTTCTATCCGCTGTTCACTTCCAGTAGAAATACAAATAAGCGGAGAGGCAGACAAAAAGCAGGGAGCAAAAGTACACAAGAGGGATTCTAAATTGGAATGACCAAGGAGTGACTGCCCTGGCCTCCCAGTCCTGTTACATAAAACCATAGACATCTTCAAAGTTAAAAGGGGCTCAGAGTCACAGAATCTGCTCCACCCAATAAAAATAATCATCACTTTTAAAAGAGCACACATGGACATTTTATAAAAATTCAAAAACAAGGAAGCCAAGAGAAGAAAACCTAAGTAACTAGAGATAATGACAGTTAAGATATTGGTGGATATTCTCTAGACTCTGTTTTCCATGGCTACATTGTGTGTGTGTGTGTGTGTGTGTGTGTGTTTCTTTTAATACAAAAATAATCCTTCTCATTTTATAGATGAAGAAACCTTAGGTCTGGTAAACTTAAGATCATACATAAAATGAGCTTTTTAAAACCCAGATTAGAGACTCTTGCCTTTTGGACCTAGTCTCAGCACTCCCACCGCCACCCCCGCCACTGTATAATAGAAACAATTAGCGTCTTGGATACTTCAGTGTCTTATCCATAGAGGTGCTCAATAAATTAATCCATGTTGAAATGCATGACACCAACTGGGCTGCCCCATTTCATTATCTACCTAACTCTGTTCAAGCCAGTTTTACCAGAGATGCTCCTCGTTACCAACACAAGACAAAATAGTTTTCAACTGGCTGTCAAATCCCAAAGAGCACAGGGATTCAAGGACAACCTCCTATAACAGTAACTGGCATGCACCTTAGAACTTCTGTTCCTGAAGGTGTTTCATGTTGGAATTTTTTCTTTGGCTTTAGTTTTAAGTTTTTATTAGAGAAGTTGTGGGTTTACAGAAGAATCATGCATAAACTACAGTATTCCCATATACCACCCCATTATTAACAACTTGCACTGGTGCAGTACATTTGTTACAACTGATAAAAGGACATTTTTATAATTGTACTATTAACTATAGTCTGTGGTTTAACTTAAGATTCACTGTTTGTGTTGTGCAGCTCCATGGAATTAAAAAAAAATTTCATTCTAGTAACATATATACAACCTAAAATTTCCTCCTTTAACCGCATTCAAAAATACAATTCAGTGCTGTTAATTACATTCACAACGTTGTGCTACCATTACCACCATCCATTACCAAAACTTTTCTATCGTCCCACACAGAAACTTTGTACATTCTTCTGGCTTTATTTTTAAATGAGACACTACTCTGCATCCTTTATGAAATTCATTGTTAGATCCCTCCCTCCTATTCCCCAAGGGGAAACAACTGCAGAAGCAGAAAGTATCAAGACATTTGCATAAGGTTTGCCTTAAGTATCAATTGAGTAAGATCAGACTAAAACAATTTCTGATTTGCTTATTCATGCCAAGAGTCACAGCACATTAATGACATGACAAGGAAAAGATAGTCTATGGTTTTGCTAGTGCTCTTTGCCTTGTTAACCACCTGGGTAGGGCTGGAGAGAAGGACTTGGTGGGACAGGCACAAATTTTGGAAGGGAAGTTCATAACCAGGTGACATGCAAAGCAGCACAATTGGCAGTTCTAGTGAGAAGGGACGTGCAGCCTATCAGGTACCAAGATGGCATGGTCATCTTCCAATAGGGAGAACCTTACTGGTTAGACAGAGTGAGAGCCACGTTTGAAATAAGAAATCCCCACTTGCCTGGTAACTTGAGAAAACATGTTTATTTATGCCCAGTTCTGGGGGTTGGTGAACCAAACCTGCATCTTCACTCCATCAAACACCACTGGAGATGATCCTGGGTCTGGGGTGCGTTTGATAGCATGCTCTGAAGGGAAGCCAGGTTTTTCGAAGTGCTTGGCTCATGATAAAACAGAATCCAGTGTTCCGGGGAAGCAGGTATTAGAGAAATAGCTGAAATGCTGTTTGTTGGTTTCTGTTTATCATTATGATGGCCCCATCTTCCAGATAATGATGCACAATAGGGCTTTACAGGCACTTATAAGATCCACCATAGAGTCAGTATTTCTGCCAAAGCCTGAATCTTTCGAATAAGACAGGGATCTCCAAGATGTTTAATTGGGCTTCAGCAAACATACTACTTATTAAAACCTAATAGTTTATCTACCCAGCATCCAGTCTTCCCTCTGTGGACTGCTTCTCTCCTACTAAATGTGGTCCTACTAAGAATGTCAGCTGAGTATCCACCCCCCTACTTGCCCTGACACAGAAGTGGGTGCATTACCCAAGAGAGGCCATTACAATTCTCCTTACCAGGACTTTTAAGCTGCAGTGGAGTCACAAGAGGACAAAGGCAGCTGGAACAGAGGCAGAGACAAAAGTGGTTGGCAAGTTCTCTCCAAAGGGGCTGTCCATGAGTTCCCTGGATACATATAATGTATCAGATGGTATTATGGAGAAAGATGAAGCAATGCCAGTGGGTAGAGAGAACAGTAGGTAAGGGTTGCAATCTTAGAGTGATCAAGTAGACCTCATTGTTGAGAGGAAGCATGGAGGTCAGGTCCAAGGATGAGGGCCTGAGTCCTGGAGCACAGCAAATGAGACTGAAAAGGAGCAGCCAGGGAGGCAAGAGAGAAACCAAAAGAGTAAGCTGTCCTGGGAGTCCAGTAAAGAGAGCATTTCAAGGAAGAGGGGATGAGAAGCTGAATTAAATCTTTCAAAACGATCAAATAAAGGAAGTGCAACATTAAGTTAGCAACATGAGGTAATGGGTGACTTTGACACAAGGCATTTCAGTGGAGTAGTGAGAGTAAAAGACTGAGTGAAATACGTTCAAGAAAGAGTGGGAAAAGAGGATTTGGAAATAGCAAGTACAGACAACTATTTCAAGAAATTCTGCAGAAAATTCAAAGAACAGAGAAATGGAATGGTATCTAGAAGGAGATGTGGGATTGAGAAAGGTTTTTTGTTGTTTTGATTTTTAAAGGCTGGCAGAAGTTGCAACATGTTGTGTGTTGATGGGAATGATTCAGCAGAGACAAAAAACTTAATGATATAGGAAAGATGTGGGAAACTGTTGGAGCCAAGTCCTTATGGATGCAATTAGGAATCGCTTCTAGTGCCCAAGTGGATGGTGAGAGTATGACAGTTCATCTATAACAAAAAGAGGGAATGTAGAAACATGGGCTTGGGTGTGGATATGGTGGTGGTAGCTTGTGGAAGTTATTTTCTGGTTGCATCTATCTTCTCCGTGAAAAATGAGGCAAGATATGAGACATCATCTGGAAGAGAAGAATGAATGGCCTAGGGAAAGTAATAGGATGCCAAGCAACCATGAGAGCCCTTGAGGTTGCTTTCCAATGTCTGATGGTTCAACTCTACGTTCAAATATGTGATTGACCCAGAAGACTTCCAATAAATCCCCTCCTTCTACTTTATTTTAAATTAGCCAGAGTTGACTTTTGTTGCTCATAACCAAGGAACTAAACAAATATTCCAATTCTTCCTTGAGACCTAGGGTGCCCCCATTTTCTCATCGAAAATCTGACTTTTGAAAAGTAGTGATCCTATTCTACCAAATGTATTTGTCTCCAAGTACATAGCAAGACCTGCTGACAATATACCGACAAGACCAAATATTTTGGGTTCTTCTACCACCTATTGAATAGAACCAAGAAATAATGATTCATACTTACAATACCAAATTGGAAACTAAATCAGGATGCTAGACTGCTTGAAGAAAATGGATCAATACCTGTGTTAGCCAGCCAATGGGGTGCTGATGCAAAGTACCAGAAATCTGTTAGCTTTTATAAAGGGTATTTATTTGGGGGTAAAAACTTACAGTTACAAGGCCCTAAAGAGTCCAACTCAAGGTTACTTCCTTACCAAAGTCTGTTACCACATCTTGAAACAAGATGGCGGGCGATGTCTGCCAGGGTTCAGCCTTCCTCTTTCCTCTTAAGGCTCCACAGTCCCAGCTCCTTCCTATCTCAGCTGTAGGCTAGAGGGCTCATTTCTTTCTGGGCTCAGCTGTTCTGTTTTCTTCACAAGGCCAGCTGTAAACTATCAGGCAAATGGCTCATCTCTCTTCTGTGTCTGTGGAGCTCTCTCTTCACGTGGGTATCTTATTCTGTGTGTCTACTTCTGTGTTCTTGATTGAGTGTCCCTTTAAATAGCCCACCAAGGAGGTGGGGACTCAAACTGAGTTGCCCTAATGAGTGGTCAGATCAAAGCCCCAATCTCAGCATAATTTAATCAAAGTCATCTCAGCTGACTCTAAAACAGTCAAAGGGTATCACATCTAGAGGAACAAACCAGTTTACAAACACAATCAATATCTCTTTCTGGAATTCATAAATAATCTCAAACTGCCACAATACCAAATTCAAACCATCTGAATATTTCTTCAAACTCTTTGTTGAGTTAAATTGGAAAAACTGACCAAGTGTCTACCAAGAATGAAGTTGAATATTCGTACAACTTTCCTTAGCGCGCAGATTGATACCTCAATTCAGATTTCAGTAACTCAGGGAAGAAAATCCATGTGAAGACTGCACTACAGGGTAAACTGGATGGCAAAGAGAGCCTTTTACGTAGTGGATGGTAGTGTTTAATCTGGGAATGGTATCTGAAGGAGTGGTCAAACTGAAAAAAGAAAGCAGGAAAGTCAATCTCTCCCACAAAGAAAAGCATTTCAAAGATCACAAGGATGAGTGAAAATTTCCAGACTAAGATGAGTCTTCATGATATAACGTGTCCCTCTCCAGGAAATTACGAGTTATTAAAATGCAGCAAAGACAGCTGCTTCTGAGATGAAATCAGCCTCACAACACCAAGAAGCAGGAGGCCTGAGGGTGGGGGGGCGGGGAACAGGAGCTAACCTCCCATGGAAATCAGCCCCATACAGCTTGTACTTTCAAACAGGTGCACTGCTCCATGGGGCATTTGAATCATGAGGAGCCCTGACACACACAGGGCTCACAGGGAAGTGTGAGGCCTGGTGTAGGGTGTGACCTGAAACTAGATATGAACGGCTCTTTCTCCCAGCTGGCTCTGTGCTGGCTCATCTTTTGCTAAGAAGGGCGAGATGCTTAGACCATCGGGCCAAATGCAGACAAACTGCCAAGAAAACAAAAGCAAAGCAAAAGCAAAAATAAACACATGCACATGCAAAAATCCCCCAAGTGGACAAGAGCCGTGTGTGTTATGTTTTAGGCATCCAGTCCCAAAGTTTTTACTTGCCAGAAACTGAAATGTGGAGAAGGCCCCATCCGGTTAGTAAGAACGACTTGTGGTTTAATCGCTTGAACAGTTCCCCCATCTTCCTTTACCTTAAGGCATAGCCCTATGACCCTCTTTCTCCCATCCCCTGATTTCTCAAGAATATTATAGAAATTAACACATTGAGAGTGTACTTCATGCCAAACATTCTTCTAAGAGCTTTATGTGGATTAATTCACTTAATCCTCACAACAACTCTAGGAGACTAGGTGCTATTATTGTCTTATGTTAGGTTTCCCAGAAAGCAAAGACTGAGGTAAAGACTTACATGGCACTACTTTACTGGAGGATTCTCAGGAGGAATGAGGCAGGGAGGCATGTGTTACTAAGCTGGCCATCACCTGGTTCAGGTGTCAACACTTGCTCAATCTCTTGGGACTGTCTGCAAAGAGGATGGATAAAAACTGCTTCTTAGGATTCCCATCTCCCATGGGTCAAAGGTTTTCCCCATGGAGTGTGAACAGCCCATTGCTTCCAGGTTGTATGTGTACAGATGCCAACCTGGGTTCCACTTTGTGTTATACCTCCCTGGGTTGAAAAGTTAGAAGCACGAGGCACGTGGCATGGACAGGAGGCTACAAATTATCAGAGTGCACCTGCACGAAGTTGGTTCTAGGCCATGGAGAAGTGGGTACTGCAGTGGTGGCTGGAATACAGAGAGGAGAGGCAGAAGAATCTGCTGTGCAATTTAACAGTCTCTGATGCAAGTATTATCACCCCCATTTTCAGCTGAGGAAACTCAGACACAGAGAAGTGAAGTAATTTACACAAGATTACAGAAAAGAGAGATCAAAACCAGGCAGGCTGGCTCTAGAACCTTCACTTAACCACTGTGCTCTCAGTCCCTGCAGAAGAGCTGCAACTAGCTAGAAGAAGGCTGCCAGCTGTCTCGCTGCAGCTGCTATGTCTGGAGCACAAGAGTTCTGCAGAGCTGGTGGGAAACCAGTTAATGTAAGAGAATAAGTCACAGATGGTGCTCACCACTGCAAAGCAAAGAGGATGCAGCAAGAGATGACTCCAGTTCCCCAAATAGTGCAGGTGAATCAATTAGTCACTGCTGCTCAGCCAAAAACGAGAGGCATCTAATGAAACCGTTCTCAGAGCCAATGCCTAAAAAACTTAGGCTCTGCTAAGGGTTAGCAAAGAACAAACAAAGGCATGTTAATGTTTGTTAATACTCTCGTTTCACAATTAAAACGGGAAATAAATGGGGGCAGCAACTGAGAGGGGGAAAAATAGCTTCCTCCTTCTCATTCCTCCATGGGTGATTCCATGGCTTCAGAAGAAGAAGATAGGAGAGAAAGTCATTGGAAAAATAAATCCAAACTGAAGCAGCACAACTAAAGCAAACAAGAGACCCCAAGCAGTTCTGAGACTGTGGAAAATTAACAGCTGGAAGTCAGGCATTTCCCTTTTGGAATGAGCATTTCATTTGATGTGAAAGATTTAGTTTCTTGAAGTTAGGAATTTTGTTGATTTTTTAAAAGCAAAAAAAAAAAAAAAATGTAAGGATTTTTCTTAACTTGCCATGAAAGTTATCTGTAATTAGCTTTTTCAGGGATAACTGAACTTTTATTTTTACTTCTTTTAACCCTGAGGCTAGAAGGCCACAGACCAGAGAAATTCCTGGGTTGAAAGTAAGTGAAGGTCCTGCAGTGAGGCTAAATAAGGGTTGAGCTCTGATTTCTTCTGCATTTCCATTAATTTAAAGTGCTAACTTGCCTGTTTGCTTAAAATATGTGGTTGTCCTCCTTGCAGTGTCCCTTTAAATAGATTTTCCTTTGACTCTGCCAAAAATAACTGGAGAAGGTCCTTGGAGAATCTCATTCTTAGTCTTAAAAACATACACTCACCTCCTCACACCATACACATAAACAGGCCTGAAAGTAGTTTCTCCTACTTCTTCCAGAGACCTCCAATCATCAGAAATAATCAATCTTTTAGGAGAGGAAAAGAGTCAGTCAGGGAAGTAACTCTCCAAGCCCATTTCTGCTTGTTCATTTATGTGAGCATCAGATGCCTAGCTCCTCTTTTGGGATAAGCAGAGTAGTAGGCCAGGGGTGGAAAACTCAAATGCCTGTGCCATGCCAGGCAGGTAAGATGCTGGGAAGAAGCGGGTCAGGCCTGTTAACAGCTCAGGCAAGCTGGAGAATGCCAGCCCTGGGGGACAGGGTGTGGCTTACACTCAGTTGCAGCCACTGTCAACAAGGAAATCTAAATGTTTCAAGTAAAATCACCCCCTTTTAAATGTTGGAAATCTGTCTATTCAAATTTTTGAAACAATATGTGCACAACAATACCAAATAGAAGGCATGTGTTGGTTACTCTGGACATAGGTCCTTGTTTGCATCCTCTGAGAAGGACACAGACAAGGGAGACAGACTGCACGTCCCTCCCAGGAGCTTAGGATCCAGTAGGAGAGAGAGGTCACAACCTGCAAACTGGACAACGAGGTGAAATGGGATACGGGCTACAGGGGGATGAGAGGGCCCTTGAGGCAAGAAACAATCTCATAGGCAGTGGCGTTTGACCTGAGGCTAGAAGGATGAGGCAGAGGCTAAGGAGGGGCCATTGCAGACCTAGGAAAATGAACTGCAAAGGTCAACACATGAGCAGGAAAGAGGATGTTTGAGAAATGACAAAGAGAAGATTCATTCTTCTGCCCAAGAAATATCCGTGAGTGTCTACTGTGCACCATGCAGCCGAGATACAGCGATGAACATAAGGGACACGAGACAGGGCTGCAAAGTACGGCAGGGTTTTATCTTAAGAGCAATATATGGAAGCCTTTGAAGTTTTTAAAAACAGGGGCATCACATGCTGCGATGTGCAGTATTCAAAGTTGCCTGGTGACAGGGAACATTCACTCTGCGGACTGGAAGGGAGCCAGAGATCCATCAGCCAGAGCGACCAGGGAGCAGGCCTTTGTCTAGGGTGGTAGTAATGAGATGGAGAAAAAGTGGATGGAGTTGAGACAGTTAGAGGTTAAAATCAACAGAACTATAGTTTGGGGGTGGGAATCAGCAAGGGAGAAGCAAATGGGGCTAGAAAATGTGGTCAGCATGGCACTGTGGACACCATCAGTGGCCTAGCAGCCAAGGGCCTAATTCTGCACTGCAGCAGTGGGGTGTCCAGTGGTTACTAGAGAACAAAGTTTCAGGAGCCAGAGTATATGGCTGAGGGAAGGCTGCCAGAGAAGCTCATAGGAGCTTTTCCATCTTAGAAAGCCAGCATCTCAAAAGTACTGTTTTCTTTTAAATGAGCTTTGTAAAATTCCACAGCTATTTTGTTTGGAATAGTCTGATGGCAAGGAATTAGCTGCTCTTCTCACATGTTCAACAGCTCAACATGAAGCTAAATTTTATCTTCTAACCTTGGATGGAGGAAGAAGGAATATTAGAATATTTAAAAGATATGTGTTAACATCCAAGTAACAATTTTATTTTGACCCTTTCTTAAGAACTTCAAAGAATTCTACTTAACTGCCAGGACCATTCTCCTTTGTTGCCAAGGCCCAGCAATGACTTTCTTTATAACCGCAGGGATCTACACGTCAACCCAATTCACTCTGCTTCTAGATCATCGAGGAAATATGAATATATCCTTCTTGATTTGCAGAGAAGCCTGGAAATAGTCAGACTCCAGTCACAGAAATGAGATAAAACCCAAGCCACTAGATGTTCAACCTTGTTAACTTTTGCCCACAGAGTCTATATATTTTGATAAAGTCTCACTTGTATGCCAAGCATTTGCCCCATAATATTCCACCCTGATGCCTACATTCTACAGAATTTTGCCCTTTTTAGAAATGTCACAACATGTAACAGATGATTAAAATAAACACCAATCAGTAATGAAAGAACAAGGATTGACAAGGAGCGATGTGACTGAAGTTTGTCTACTTTTGCCTTCTTCATTACACTGTCTCACTCTCTGCCCCCAAAATAGAGTAATTTAGTGTATATGTGCTCACACTGCAGATGTATAATCTCCCCTTCCAAATTGGCATTTTCATCTCATATGTCTTGATCAAGTTAGTACATCATGCAAAGATTATTCAATAGACAATGCTCTCTGTTGCATGCTATTTTACCAACATGAGATGCAGTAGGCACTACGGGTTGCCTGCTCAGAGCTCCACCTTTATTCCAGTATCCATACCTCTTCCAGGTAGCTCAGGTAAATACTGTTTGTTGTAAAATAATCATGGTGGTAAGATTCTCCTTGCTTTAGGGATGAGCATGTGATCTAGTTTGGATCAATGAAAAGTGATGAGAAGCCTACTGAAGAGCTTCTGAGAAAAGTATAACATAGCTCTTAAAAAGATATTCACAGAAGAAATAATGCTTTGTCTGCCTCTGGACAATCAATCATCTGCAAGGACACGATGCTGCATCTCATGACCGTGAGAGCAGCTAGCCAACATGACAAAGCTGGCTAATCAGGAACATGGAAATAACTGGAGTCCTTAGGAGCTGCGAAGTTAACCAACCCCAACTGATTTTGTGTAAAGAGCCAATAGATTCCCTTATTTTTTAAGCCATTTTGAATTGGATTTCTGTTTCTTGCAGCCCTCCCCCCCCGCCAAATACTAAATGATACAAAAATTCTTTGGAGAGGCAGAGAGGGCTCAGCATCTCTGGCAACATCCTAGCAATAGAGGAACAACTGCTCCAAAAAGGGAAAGAGACTAAGATTTATTTCTCAGTAAGTGTTTTGGGAAAACCAGCTGTGAAAAGGTATTTTTAATACCTACTCCTGCTGTATGGAGAGTCTTTTGAAATCCTCTCACACAGCATAAACACTGTAATAAAGTTAAAATGAGACACTATGAATGGTATGTGTGGGGATATACAAAATACTTGGAGTCATCACAATATGTAAACATTAGAGAACTACCATGACATTAGTCTTTATTACTCATCTACTGTTACTTCCTTCTACAATTATAAGTTCGGGAATTTTTTCTTGTCCTCCTGCCTCCTGCCCCACCTTCTACCTGACAAAATCACAAAATCACATGGTTGGAAGGGAGGATACTGAGGCTCAAAGAGGTTAAATGATTTGCACCAGATTCCACAGCTAGCTGGGGATGATCTTCTTTACTGTTAAAAATGCCTTATGTACCATTTTAAAAGTCATTTGTTGAAAGCTCAATTTAATGCCAGGTTGAACTGCAAAGACTTGCAAAATCAATGCTAGATTTTTTTAACTCGGTTTAATTATGGCAAAAAAAAAAAAAAAACAAAAAAAAAACCCAACACCCTCCCTTTTGAACTCATTGCTCTGAGCTTCTTCCTATTTTTAAAACTTCTAGATCCCAATCCATTTCTTTCAATACCATTCTCTCTCCTAGAAATCCCTGCATATGACTCATGCTTTTGGCTACTGGTTTTCAAAAGACTAGCTGCATAACAATTTCCTGGGAAATAAATTACAAATGCAGATTCCCAGGCAGAGGGTCTGACTTGGTAGACTGGGATGGGACCAAGACATGTTGAGGTAAATGAGCACCCCAGGGAATTCAGATGCTGGGGATACCCAAACCATACTTTGAGGCACATGGCTCTAGACGGTATACTGTATTTCAAGATCCAAATAGAAAACATCTAATTATCACCGTAGGTTTAAGGTGGAACAACAAAAATATGTGCATGATTGCCTATAATTTTTATGTTCCCTCTGAGGTCTGAAACAAACCCACTGCTCTGTGATTTGGATAGACTGGCAGTCATTTGTTTTGGAAGTTTTGGGTTTTTAATCCATTCCCCCCGAGACTATTTTTCCTCTGAAGGCATTTCTACTTAGGATTAGATATAAAATGTCTTAACTCTCCCTCCACAACTAAAGGAAATCAATTTTGGAAAATGTTTCATTAAGAGTACTTTAAAAAATACACAATACAAAAAGGCTTGCCTTTGAGCCAGAAGTCTGAGATACACAGGGCAAACACAGTAGGCAATGAGAGAAGTAAACAGTGGGTTTTCCAGCAGAATCGGCCCTGAAACCAAAACTTAGGAAGGAAGCTGAGCATTAAATAAGTGGAACAATAGCTCAGGCATATCCCAGGTTAAGTATGAACCTGAGAAAACTGGAACTAAACAGACAAACCCCTTGTCCCAAGTTCACTTTGCCTTACTGCTCGACTTTAAAAATAAGGACATACAGAGTTTTAGTGGAATTTTGAACTCCTCTGAGTACCAAAGAATTTTTTGCAGACCAAAGTGAATATTCCTTACTGGGTCCAGCACTGCTCATTTAAACCTATCCCTCCCAGACATTTTTAAATTTGGAGACCCCCAAAACTAAGAACCCAGCATGCTGAGAACTTGAGTCTTCGTGTTCTGACCCCAGCTCTCGAGGGCTCACATTATGGCCATGAGAGTTTGTCTACACCTAGATTTCTCAATGATAAATGAATAAAGAAATGCCATAAAACCTTAGGAAATGAAAGAAAACCATTGTCAAGTATCAAAGGCAAGATATAATGCTCTCCAGAAAAGCAATGTAATAAACAACCCCCAAAACAAAACTGGTTTAAATTGGTTAAAAGGCAAAAAGTCTAGTCTATATAGCTGTAACTTGCATATCGCAGTTGCACTACTCTTTGGGTGATAACCAATATGGGTGATGGACTTCATGGGATTGGGAGACCAGAGGGCAGAAAGAGAGAAAGTCAACTATCCACCAGCAGATGAACAGGGCCAACTGTTCAAAATCTACCTTAAGATTTTTTTTTTTGTTTGTTTGTTTTTAACTCTTTTTTTCTTTAAAGACCCCTAACAATCCTCAGGTAATTTAAAAATGGGAGAAATTCTGTACTGGCTCCCTGCCCTCTGCTGGATCAGCCTTTGCTCTTGGGCTCTCTTGGTCCAGTTAAGTTTTCATTCCAGGTGCACAGCTTGAAAGGACCCACGCTTGCATCTGGTTCCTAACTCTTCTTCATCAACTGCTCCTGGCAGATTTGGAGACTTCTTTAAGTCCCAGTGGCCATGAAGCAGTCACAAGAGTCCCCACACATACTTCCTGAAGTGTGTACCTGGAACTTCCTCTGTTTGGGTGCATGCCCCTCAAGTGTGCATAGTTTTGCAACTAAGATCTAAACCAGCTTTTTTCCATTTAACAAATGCCTGACTCTGGGTTGTGTGGAATAGGCACCAAACTGTCATCTCAGAGCATCTGGAGTTACTTTTTAAAGCCTAGCTCCCAATATTTTAAACACACTTCATCAGGATTCTTTGACATTTTTTGGGCATTCTTCCTGTAATCTTGCATGTTCTCTGTTATGCTTCTTAATTGTTCCTGAACATACGGTTCTGATATGGCATGGCAAGAAAAAAATGTGGCCAATAAAGGAGTGACCCTTGCCTCTGTCCAATTGCTTCTCACCAACACACAAAATGCTCTCATTTCCTCATAATTAATTTACATGGAAATCTTTAGGGTAACATATACACTGTCCCTCCAAAAGATAATATCAAGTGCTTGACAGAAATTTGAAAATTAACCATTACATTCTTCTTCAGCGGGTTATCAACACAGCCCACAGAAATTACTTAATGGCATGAACAAAGTGTGGGGAAGGCCCAAGTTTATAACACATAAGTTCAGCAGAATTTTGGGCTTAATGATTTAGGTTAACTGTCTTCTTGTGCCCCAGTCTCCAATCCAGAACATTCTGCCAAAGTCAACAGAATGATAGAACATATACACACAGTGACTAATATTGTAAGGGAAGTCAGCAACACCATTCCAAAGAGGGTCAAACAACAGTAAATACACAAAAATTCAAAACCATTCCAAGAGTATAAGCACTCCTAGCAGGAAAATCAGGTCTCCACTGAATGCTCTGATCTAAATTAGAGGGCCAGTAGGAATTTGTGCAAAAAAATTCCTTTATTCTTTATACTTCTTAAAAGACATTAATACTTTGATACATGTAACTTCTTTATCAATGACCCAGATAAAGGAGGGGGCCTATTATCCATATTTGACAGATGAAGAAACTAAGGAATAGAGAGGTTAGTAGCTGTCCAGAGTTGGTTAAGTGGCTAGTTGAGAAAAGACTCAACTATAGAATCCAGGCCTCATTACTCCAAATCCAAGGTCTGTAAACACATGACATACCTCTGCTTGTCCTTGAGCAACACAAGAATATAACTCCTGAAAACTCTGCTTAGTGGCCTGGTATCATGGATCACGTACTCAGATTTGCTCTTGACCACCCCAAGAGAAAAAAACCCCTGAAAATTCTGTTTGGTGACATGGTGGCATGGGCACTTCTCCATTCCTTTCAGCAAAGGCCATCTGGCATTTGTTGCTGTTATCCACTGCAGTTAGCATTTCACACATTTCTTTCCTAAGCCTTCAGCATACCTGATGCAATTCCTTAGTGGGAGAGGGGAACATTAGTAGAACTGACACCAGCTTTACTGTTAAGATAAGAACTTTCTAGGACAGAGTAAAGAGCCAGAAGTCAGTCTTAAACCTACTTTGCCAAGTGGTTCATGAGCAGCTGTAACATCTGCCGATTTTTCTCTGGGAGCCGATGAACAAGACTGTGGATTTCAGAGACCCGAGACTCCTGGTTCTCCAGCTCTGCAAAGGAAGGAGGGAGGCAGTAATATTTCATCAGTGTCCCAATTAAACCAGCTAAGACAAAATCAAGGGCATTAACAGACAGAGGATTTCTTGAAAATTCATGATCCTATCCTGTGTACTGTGTAACTAGATCTAGAAGTCTTTTTGATGGCACTTTCTGTAACAGGGTTCATCAGGAATGTGACCGTTAAGAAATTCAAGCCAAAATGATGACATGATGAAGTGGACCCAGTCAACTGCATACCCGGAGTAGAAAGGAACTCAGGAGCAGCTGGCTTCCTAGAGTGACGACTTCATTTCAAGGAAGGAAGGAACTCTATGCACTCCTTAAGCGATAAACAAATCGTACATGAACAATATTGCAAGAGTCTCAAATGTCAAAATAATACCTCGAGACAGCAAGAAAGAAATCAAAGGACAGGTCCAGCTATTCTCAAGTCATGTGTGACAAGGGCTGGTAGAAACAGAGCAATCACATGAAATTATTAAATCCATTTCCAACCTGTAACCCAAATCATGTCCTGTCAACGTTCTCTTGGTTGAACTTGGGTAAGTGGCTTCGTTTCTCTGGGAAACAGATTGGCAGTACTCACCATACCTATTTATAGAACTGATGTGAGGTTTAATTAGAGAATGGTTGCTATGGGTTTGGAATTTCTCTGAGAAAGAAATCACATAAACACCCTCTTTACTCACAGTTTTCTCCCATGTCTTTCTCCTCCCTGTGTTAAGGGGATGATTATTAGGAGATAAGGCCACTAGAATATTAGGTACTATTAAATAAGGACATAGTAGCTACCAGGGTAAATGAACTACAAAAACTTAAAGGAACCAGGGAGAGGCACAGGCTATTGACCTAATAGAACTGTGAGAATTCATGCCAGATTTAAATCTGATCGAGAAGCTTACTGCCTCCTTATAGGAGGCTTGCTCCACGTAGTCAGATTCCAGTATACTTAGGGTAGCTTGCACCTAATCCCAACGTATTTTAATATCAGTGATATGACGCTAAGGACCTGGATGATAGGGCTGAAGAATGATTGGAAGCTGTAAATGGAAAACATGATGGAAAGAGGACTGTGAAATTATATAAACGGTGTCGTATTCAGGGAAACACTTCCAATGCTCAATTTAGGTAATGTGCAATGTCTGATTCATTCTGAAAAATGCTTTTCAAGGGCTGGAAAAACCTCAAGGAGTTAGAACTCCAATAATCAAAACTAGAAAGGCATACTTGCTTTTCACCTTTCCCTTCACTCTTCACCCCCCAAAAAAAACACTTCCGAAGTTTCTCCCCTTTACTATAAATTCAATGAGGTGGCAAGGCCTGAGCAATCCCAATTTTATTTTGTTTTTATTCTGTGTCAGACTCTTTTGAGCATGTATGTGGGTAGTTTACATACAGGCTATCAAGGATGAGATAATATTTATTTTGGGGGTACTGACTGTTTTTTTCCTTTTAATAGAAAAATCTATACTATCCTCCTAAAACTGTAACAGAAAGCAAACTTACTTGCTGCTTTGATGAAACTTCTTTGAAACTGGTACATCATAAGTGGTCCTGGAAGCATTCTGGAATAAAAGGATATAGATCAGTTAGTTTTAAAATGAAATAATCATATTTTCTCTACACAGCAGCCTAGAGACTGCCAAACTGTATTACATTTCTCAAAGACAAATATCACAGGAAAACAGTAGCAAGTCAACTTAGTTTAACTTAGTTTCCCAATTAAAAGGACCCTGAGATTTAATCTGAAATTTTTGTTCTCTCCTTTTTTGGTTAAAGGAATAGATGCAATTCCATTTCTAAGTCACAACTAGAAAAGTGCTAATGCAAAAGTCTAGCACAAACCAAGAGATTTCCTTTTCAGTCAGTGACTCACCCATCAACAAGGGCATTTTAAGATGTGTCTGAGAAACATGCAACTAACTAAACACTTGTAACTACCTGTGCTTAAACTCTCATCTTCCCAGCAGCTTGTTTTTAGAGTCACTTACCCTGTGAAGGCTAAGAGAGACTTTGTAGGTGTTTTTATGGTGAATTAACTATGTAGTATTGCTCCAGAATGCCAAAGGGCTAGAACCCCAAACATAGGCCTGATATAAGCACAAATGTACACCTGTGGAACTGTGAATACGTTTTAGCTGTCAACTTGACTTTTTTCTAATGGTCAAAATAATAAGCTTCTCAACAGACTTTACATTATTCTTGGCTCAGATTTTATTTTATTCTCATTGGTTTTCCTAACTCAACTCTTAGTCATCATTTACATTACATCTTACACTTGACTTCAAGATCTTTCCATCATCTCCCCAATAAACAACCAATAAAACCTGAATCACCAATTCCTTTTCTGTGGCCTTCCCCTTTTGCTTTCTAGCCAAGCAAATCTTCACAAAGCCTCTATGAATACTTGGCAATTCATGATAGTTCTCCTAAGACAAGATGTGCCCCCACTTTCCCGTGTAAAAAGAACTAAAGTAAAGAAATACAGCATTCCTGTACTTTAAGTCTAGTGTTCATTTCAGTCTATTCATGAAACTGAGATGCGGACAGCTAGCCAATCTCCCCCAACTAGATAATTAGGGGAGGAGGAGAGAGGTAGCAGAAATATCATATATATTATTACAAAGAAAAATAGTCTTCTCTCCAGTAATCTTTTCCAATCCAAGCAGAAGGAATCATAAAGAGTTCTTGAAGTCCTCATTTTTAAGGACCAATGTCAGCAATATACTCTACCTGTGTAATGTACAAAACGTGTGAAATACATTGGTTGGGTAATGACGCATTCTCAACAGAATGTGATACATGAGTCGTTGTTTTCTCTTAATACATTATTCAGGGATTTCAAGGAAGAGCACATTTAGATGAGGGCCTCTCTGTTCAGGACTAGTCATCACAGTAGCTTCTTATAACAAGCAAAGCTTCCTAAATCACTCGTGGCACCATTGCACAATGGCAACCTTATCAACTGCAGGCGATTTACAATCAGTTCGACCAGTGGAATTAATTGCACCCACACAGGAGCTGTTTCTACATCTCCTTCACCCACCCAACAGCTTGCTGGAGGCTGAAAATAAAACTGCTTTCTTCCTGATTGCATGATAAGCTGGCACCATGCCCTGCAAATGGAAAGTCCCCACCTTAGGTAGGTCTTCAGAGCACTGGTAATGGTCTTTATCTCCCATTCCGCACAGATATCTGTTTCTGTTTCAGAAGCCGTTTTGGGGTCTAAAATGAAGAAAAGACCATTCTTAAAGCAGAGCAGAAAATACAGTTACTCATAAAAACATACACAAAAGTATTCAACCACCTTAGTAACCAAAGAAAGAAAATTAAAACAAAAATGACATGCATTTTTGCCTATTAAATTAGGAAAATGCTAAAAATAAAAAATAAAAAAAACCCCAACCCAAACATCTATTGCTGGCAAGGATACAGTCACACAGACCCTCTCATAAACTGCTGGAGTCAGTGTAGATAAATGTAACCATTGTGAAAAGTAGCTTGGCAATATGTATCAGGAGTCATAAGAATGTTTATACCCTTTATACTGGTAATCCCACATCTCACAATCTATCGTCAGGAAACAAGACACGAGAAAAGTTACATACCCCAAAAACTTTCCTACACACACTATTCTTCATAACGAAAAAAAGTAAAGAAGGAAACAATCTAAATGCCCAATGACAGGATGATGAAGTTAACAATGTCTCCCTGGTGGAACATGACACAGCCATTTGAATGATAGTGATGACAAGGCAGCAATGTGGAAAATGCTTATATTATCAAGTAATGACAAGCCAAAGAAATGAAGATCTAAAAGTTTGTGAGAAACTCATTGAACAAAGACTGAAAGGAAATACTCTAAAATTAAAGTAGTGGTTGGTTTAGAGTCATGGAATTGCGGTTTTTTATATTTTCTAAACTGCCTATGATTTGATTCCATTACTTTTATATTTTTTTAAAAATTGCCTCAAGCACAGAAGTGCAATGAGAACCACCCATAATTATATCAGCTTCTGATCATTTCTTCTTTTGTCTCCTCTTGCTTGTACTTTGAAACAAATGTGTGTATTTTAAATAACTGTGTATTTTTTAAGGAGACATCATTCTTTTTAGTTTTCCTGAGCAGCACCTGGGAAAGTGAGAATGCGAGACAGAGGAAGGAGAGTAAGGCCTGCTTCACAGCTCAGCGGGACACATCTAATCAATGGGGAGACATCAGGTCATACATACTGGAGGGAGGGATGTGGTGTCTTCTGGAGCATTTAAGAGTGAGCCCAGCTCCTCATACTGACTAAAGGCTAGGTATTTGCCTCCTAGCTCCTATTCCACTTTCTTTCTTCACAGGCACCCATGTTTCAATTGGGAGGCTATCCTTTTCTTATTCCTAGTCCATGTGCGTGAGTGAGCCTTGACCCTTCCAAGGGTGTTGAATGAGATTCAGGATGCCTGACCAAAGCACAGCACCTCTCTGGACACAAAGGGTGGTTCAGGCATGGACCAAGACATAAGCCTTAAGCCAGTCCAATCAGAGTGAACTTTAGGACTTTTCCAGGACTTGAAGAAAAAGATGCCCACTGCTTCCTGCTAGGTACCTGGTAGGTTACGCACCTGCCAGTTGTCACCACAAAGAAACCGACAGACAAAGCCAGAGAGGAGAGAAGCAGAGATTCAGGGTCTTGAGGACATGGGCCTTTGTATCTGGCCATGCCTTTTCAATTATGATAGCCAACAAATTCCTCCCAGCCAGTTTAGGTCAGGTTTTCAGTGTGCGTGTGTGTGTGTGTGTGTGTGTGTGTTTGTGTGACCAATCCAAAGAGATTTAAATGATATACCAGGTAAATAGAGACAGCCTCTGGGCTGTCTTTCTGGACAATGTCCAAAAATTCTGGAAAACTTACTAAGAAAGAGTTTCTTCCTACAGAGCCAACAGCCATTCAGCTAGAAAAGAATGAGTCACAGGTGGGCATAATACATTTTCTTTTTTCTGGGAAAGAATGGGAAAAATACTGCTTTCATCTAAATAGAAGAAAGGAGGTTCAAGAGTTGCTTAAGGAATTCACCTATAATACCTAGGTAAGGTCACAGATCCAGACGGTACCTATTGCTGTCAGTGTGATACCCTGACATATATTGGGAGATGAGACAGGAAAGGATCCCAGCTCAAAAAATGTTTGGCTCCTAAAGGCAGAACATCCATGTGAAGTTTGCAGTTGACCCTGGATAATAATAAAGTCTTTCCTGTCATATGAAACAAATAAGGAGTAACCTAAAGAACATGCTTATATTTCTGGGGCCAAGAATAGTAAATTGCATAGGGTTCTAACAGAGCAAATTTCTGAAAAGTGCACAAAATGTGATTTTTCTAATATCCCAAACCTCTGCAGCTTTAATTCCTTCCTTTCTTTGTTGTCTCATACGCATCCAGTGGTTACTTCCATCAGAAGTGCATGTACCAAGACACTTTGCTTAGCATGACCTTTTTCCTTCCCACCCCCAAGATGCCTGGAGAGCTGCCATACTGCTTGGTTCCTGGAGGCAAGACAAATGCTACTGTACATTTTTCTAAGGAATGAACCAACTTCTACCCAAGAAGAGTGAACATGACACTAAACAAGCAGCAGTTGGCAGGTCTGGAAGTTGTGAATTGTTCCTTGAACCACATTTAGCAAACTAATGATTAGCTTCCACTTATTCAGGCTCTGTAACCATAGGAATATTGTGTAACATTACAGAGGGAAGAGTCAAATTACAGCCCGGCTGAAGAGCTTTTTATAGTACTGATGAGGCAAGCATCATAACTTGAGCACGTCCATTTTAATTCATTTACTATCCAAATTAAATTGAATACAGCTTCCCAAGCTACCCCATTTTCAGAAAGTGCTGCCAATTTCCACACCTCCCTACTGATGTTCTCCTAGCTTGCAGAAGCTTCCTGGTGGTATCTGCATATGTTGCAGAGGCATAATTTACAATTTCCTTTACCGCTCAGTACATTTCTTCCCATTATGTCAATTGACCATTGTAGAACATAGTAAAATTGAGCCGAACTAGAGGAGAACTCCAATGTACAAAAAAGGTATCATGTGGGTGGAGGAGAATGAGTATATTTCCTCCTCAACCTACTACCACACACATTCAGAAAAACTGGAAGCAGAGACTAGAAGAGGTTGCAGGAGGAAGTGGTCTTAGGAATGCCACACTGGATCAGTACTAAGATCCATCTAGTCCAGCAGTATTGTACTGCTGACAGACACCAAAGGACATTCTGGAAGAAATGATTAAAAAAGTCACCTAGCACACCTAAACTTCCTAATAGCACATAATAATGTATGCAAATTAATAATTATTTCTCTTTAACTGAGAAGGAAATACATGCACATATTTAAAAATAATCCAAACAAAACAAATAGATATGCACTGAAAGGTTAAGTTTTTCCTACCCTAGAGGCAACTACTAATACCAGTTTTGTGGGCATAAGTATCCTTTCTTTACATCTATACACATATCAACATATACATGAATTCATACAACTTTTTAAAAACACAAATGGAAACACATTATACATATCATTCTCTGTATTGCTATGTTCATTAAAGAATGTCTTAGAAATTGTTCCATATTGGCACACAAATATATCTACATACAGTATTTCGCTATATATACGTACCATAATTAATGTCCCCTTTTAATGGAAATTAAGATCATTCCCTGTGTTTTTTGCTTTGATGAACAATAATGTAAACCATTGTATCTTTGTACCTGTCTTACCTGTGGAAGACATTCATAGAAGTAGAATTTCTCAGCCCAAAGGAATGTTTATTTTTAATTTTGAAAGATAATTGCCCAATCACCCCTCAGAGGTTGTACCACTATATGAAAATATGTGAGTGATTCCTTCCTTAGCCAATCTGGTAGGTAAAAAGAAGGTCATTACCTTTTTTAAAAATTGCATTTCTTTAATGAGGAGGGAGGTTGAGAACCCTTTCCTGCGTGTGTGTTAAGTTTTTAAAGTCAAGTTTAATGAGGTAGAGTCACTCTTTTAAAATGTACAGTTCCATGATTTTGACAAATTACACAGTCATGGTAACTACCACCACAACTAAGATATAGAACATTCCCATTAGCCCATAAGGTTCCCTTGTGCCCCTTTGTAGTCAGTGCCTTCCCTCTACCTCCTGCCCCTGGCAATCACTTCATTTAGCATAATGTTGTTGCATGTACCAATAGTTCACTCCTTTTTATTTTCACCAACACTTGATAAGGTCAGTCTTCTTAATTTTAGCCATTCTAATAGGTGTGTAGTGGTATCTCATTTTTTAATGCCATTTCTCTAATTACTAATGATGTTGTTCATGTGCTTTTTGGTCATTGGTGAAGTGTTTGTTCAAAACTTTTGTCCATTTTAAAAATCGGTGTGGTTGTTTATGTTCCTATTATTGACTGGCAAGGGTTTTATATTTATATATATATTCTGAATACAAATACTTTATCAGATATATTTTGAAAATATTTTCTTCTGATCTGTAGTTTGATTTTTCTTTTCCTTAACAGAATCTTTTCAAAAGCAGAAGTTTTCAATTTTGATAACGTTCACTTGATCAGTTTTTTCTTTTATGGTGCCTGCTTTTTGTGCTTTAAGAAATATTTGCTTGTAAACCAAGGTCACAAAAATTTTCTTTCTTGTTTTCTTCAAGAAGTTTAATAGTGTTAGCTCTTATGTGTAGGAATATGATTCATTTTGAGTTAATTTTTGTGTATAGCATTAGATAAGGGTTCAAATTCATTTTTTCCATTTCAATGTCTTATACCAATAACATTTGTTGAAAAGAATGTGCTTTCTCCATTGATAACCTTGATACCTTTAACAAAGATCAGCTTGTCACACATGTGTGAATACTCTTTATGGACTTTCATCTGTTCCATTAATCTACTGTCTATTCCTAGGAAACACCACATGGCCCTGCTTTCCTGCATTTAAAAGTGAGTTGGATATAGCACCCAGAATGTATAAATAAATCCTTCAATTCAAAAACAAAAAGATAAATAACCTAATTTAAAAATGGGCAAAAAACTTTGAATAGGCATTTCTCCAAAGAAGATAAGGAAATGGCCAAAAAGCACATGAAAAGATGGTCAACATAATGATGTTAGACATTAGGAAAATACAAATCAAAACCACAATGAGTGGGGAATGGATGTAGCTCAAGTGGTTGAGTGCCTGCTTCCTATGTATGAGGTCCTGGGTTTGATCCCTAGTACCTCCTAACAAACAAAGAAGAAAACAACAAACAAATGAAAAAACCAACTCTCATTGGATAGCAGATATAGCTCAGTGGTTGAGCACCTGCTTCCCACATACAAGGTCCTGGGTTCATTCCCTGACACCTCCTAAAAAACAAACAAACAAACAAACAAAAACCACAATGACATACCACTTCATACCCACTAGAATGGCCATTATTTTAAAAAACAGAAAATTACAAGTGTTGGAGAAGATGAGGAAAAATAGGAACACTCCTTCATTGCTGGTGGGAATGTAAATGGTGCAGCTGCTGAGAAGACAGTTTGGTTGTTTCTCAGGAAGTTAGGTATAGAAATACCATATGACCTGGCAATCCTACTTCTAGGTAGATACCCAAAAGAATTGAAAGCAGAGACTCGAACAGATCTTTGCACACTGATGTTCACACTAGCATTATTCACAATTGCCAAAAGATGGCAGCAACCCAAGTGTCCATCAATCAATGAATGGATAAACAAAACGTGGTATATACATACAATGGAATATTATTCAACCATCAAAAGGAATGAAGCTCTGATTCATGCGACAACATGGATGAACCTCGAAGTCATCATGTTGAGTGACATAAGCAAGACACAAAAGGATGAATATTGTCTGTTCTTGCCAATATAAAACAATTAGAATAAGGAAACTCATTAGAGACAGAATTTAGACTACAGATTACCAGGTGATGGGGTAGGGATAGGGAATAGAGAGTTAAGGCTTAAAATGTACAGAGTTTCTATTTGGGATAATGGAAAAATTTTGGTAATAGATGGTGGTGATGGTAACAAAACATTGTGAATGTAATCAACAGCACTGAATTACATATTTGAATGTGGTTAAAAGGTGAAATGCTAGACTGTATAAATGATACTAGAATAAAAAAGTTAAAAATCCATGGAATTGCACAACACAGTGAGCCTTAAGTTAAACCATGGACTATAGTTAATAGTACAATTACAAAAATGTGATTTCATCAATTGTAATAAAGTACCATACCAATTCAAGGTGGTATATAGGAATCCTGTATTTTATGCATAATTATTTTGTAAACCCACAACTTCTCTAATTAAAAAAAATAAGTTGTATTTGGTTTTCTGTGAACTATCTTTTTCTAAAAACTTCTTGAGCCTTTTCATATTCTCCATCTCTATCATATCTTTGGGGAGGAAGTTTATATAAATATACTATCCTCGATATAAATAAGACTTCATTTCTTTTAACCCAAATGTAATTCTTTCAAGACTAGATTTACTATTTAGCAATCTCAAGAGCAAATTTATTTTTTAAATTTTATTTTATGATTATAAAAAGTCATATATTTTTTAAAGCTTTAGTCACTTCTCATGCCTAGTGCTCATATTATCTAAGAATCCACCTCTGTCCTGAGGTTCAGAAGTTCTTGCTGTCTCAAGTTCCTGACTTAGGAAAGCCTCCTGGAAACATCCTCACAAAGCAAAGGTGTTGGTGGCAACAGCAGAGAGGAAGGTGAGCTACCATCTGTGGTGTCCATTCTCTGGGAGTTCAGGATTGTGGATAATAAAGACCTCATTGGCTCTCGGAATGAACAATCTTCCATCCAAATAGTCTACTTTCTCCCAGTCCTAGTCATCACTTGTCTGTTCCCCTTTACCAGAGGGTACAACTGGAAGTTTACTCCTGGTTTGCCTCCCCTGCTTCCACTGGGCTCTAGCCTTCAAAGTCTCAGAATGTTTCCACTCATTTCTATGTAAGCCTTCAGGCCTTGCAAGTCATCATGAAGAATGTCTATTACTTTAAAATGTCTTTGGAAAGAAGTCCTTGACTGATTTTAGTTATACTACTCAGTGAAAAGGGGTGAAAAATGAGGAACAAATGAGAAAATATAAATTCAGTCATTCAAAGTCCCAGAGGAGTAAGGAAGGATAGATATTCATGGCTCAATCACAGAGAAGAGGGTAAGGCAGGCTATTACAATTTGGTGCTTTAAAATACTGCTATTTAACACCTTTCACATGTTCTCTGCTGTAATAACTGTGCTTTAAATATTACTAAAAAAAAGGAAAAAGATTCAAGATAAGATGAGGAAAACTAGCAACACTGAATTTGCATTTCTCCGCTATCTAGTGAAATACTAACAAAGACACAAGAAAAAAGGGACACGAAGTTTCAACAGCACAGAAAACGAGGCTCTCAGTCAATGATCTGCCTATAATCAGAAGGAAGAGCTTCCAGGCAAAGCTCAGGTGAAGCGCTGACATCTACTTGGGGGAGTAATGTGACAGGTGGTGGCTGTGCACCATTGTAAATCGCAACCTGCGGCACCCCAGGGTGGGACGCCATGCTCTTCACCACGCCCACCTGCATCCCAGCACATATCCTGAGAGGAAGCCGCTCTCCAGAGTGACCAGACCTGTACTGGGATTACAATTCAGTGAAATTCAGGCAGTGAATTAGACTGGGGAACAGAGTATTCCTTTATAGCAAAGGAAGTAAATTCAAAAAGGGGAAGGTCCTAGAAAAAACATGGGAATGACTAGAGAAGAACCACAATATACTTCAAACAAATAAGGAATAAACTCCACTTCTCCAAGGCCCATGACCAAACCACAGAACCAGGAAAAATCTATTCAGGTTTAGAGGTCCACATTAAATGAAAGATTTTTAAATGCCAGAAAGTTGGCTGGAATCTTGCACAACAGCCTTCCAATTTCATATAATAGGACCATTTGAACTGGATTCAGGAAAATTGTTGCAGAACAAGGAGTATATATCCACAGTGAATTTAACGGCAAAGATTTATAAACTTTTCTGCATTTAGGTTAATTTTAAACAGAAGATAAAAAGCTTTAAAAATGTGTCAGCATAAAAGACAGAGACATAGCATTCTTGAAAAAGTCAGAAAATGTATGCTCTGTACTACAAAAATTTTCAGAAACATATGAATGCTGCAAAGTAAGATGTCAAAAGACAATAAGAAACAGACTGAAATAATAAAAGTAATGGTTGAAAGGTAGAGATGGAAATTCAAATAGGTAACTCAAATTAGTAAAGACACTAAAAATTCAATTACAAAATTAAAATTTGCATTACAAATAGCAAAAAAAATCAGAGAGAAATTTAAGTGGATAAATGGAAATTTGTATAGCTATGTGGAAATAAGTTTAAGAATTTTTGCTAAAATGCAAAGAATCAGGAGAAAAATAAATAATGAAAAAAGGAAATAATGTATTTTTTTAAAGATTGAGAATTACAATGTAACAAAAAAGAATTTGCTTTCCTTTAGAAGAGACCAGAACAAACGGAAGAGAAGTAATAATGAAAGACAAAATAATAGAAACTTTTCTAAATGAAACAAAAACCCATGTCTTCAAATCAAAAGTAGAACCTGTGAACAAATTAAAATTAATAATAATAAAATATATCAACAACAAGCATAATTCAATGAAGCATTTCAATTTCAAGATTAAGAGAAGCAACCTGCCAGATATTTACGCTATTTGCTACTAATTTATGCTATACATTAAGAGGATAAATGAAACAAAAATATATAATGAAACAAAAAGCTGATTTGCCTTAAACTGCTGTATGATGCTAAAATGCAGAAAGAAGTCAAGACAGTATCTACAGAGTCTTGAAGAAAAACATTGTAGTCTAAGAGATGCCTCACTCTGCTCTCGTGCTATGTATAAAACACTGTTTGGAAACCTCACTGAAACCAATTAAAACCAGAATTATATCTAAATAATAGTAGTAAAGTTGGCTACACAAGACTTCAAATGTCAAATTCTCAGAAAAGAAGATGCGCAACATATTGTGATAATAAGAATAAGAATACATGCATCTTCCCAGATTACAAACATAAAAACTAGAAAATGGGGGTGGGAGAAATGCAAAAAAGTAAAAGTGTGCCAATTCCTGAGTTTACATAGTGGAGAATCAAATATTTATAAGGATCATGAAAATTAAAGAAAAAGAAGTTCAAGTATATATTGGTAGTTTAGAAAGGGATGATTACATTCCAACTTACTAAAGAGAAAAAGAAAAACAAAGAAAAAGAAGTCTATACAGTAAAACAAACAACAAATCATATAATTTGTTTCCTAACCATATAGTTAAGAAATAGAGATTAACACAATTAAACAAAATGAAACAACAAAATATCAGACAAATGTAAGCAAATTAAAGTCTTCTGTTAAAAGATAAAGACTTCCAGAGCAGATCATATCTGTTTAAACACACCATAAGCAAAATGAAGAATAAAAGTTAAAAGTGGAAAGTAGGGAACAAACAATAAGAAAGCTCTTTCCATGTCATAAATATCAAAGTATTGACTTAACAAGCAATTTTATAATTGCTAAAAGTATAACCCACAATGAAGATAAACTTCAACATACCAATCATAGAATGCCATTGAAAACTATGTAAAATCAAAGCTGGTAAAAGACAAGAAAATTTTGAAGAAAAACAAGACTAATAGATGACTTTAACACCCAAGCCTTAAACTGAACAAGTAGACAAAAAGTGAATATGTACAGAGAATTTAAATACTATAGTCAATATGGTTATTTCAAGCATTTATAAAATATATACAAAGTTTGGTCATTTTCTAATCCCACCAAAAACACCAGTCAGAATATCTACATCAGACTACAAAGTGGTCTGTCTCTGACAAATAGAACGAGAAATTCCTAACAAACAGTTAAAATACTAAAAATAAAACCTTATCCTTTGAACATTTAGAAAGCACTCACCTAAATTACTCTTTGGGAAAAAAAGAAACCAAAACTATAATTACTAGACTACCAGACTAATAAAAAGCAACTCAAGAATAATAATTACCAAAGTATATGGACCAAATAAAAATCACAAGGAAAATCCTAGCTTTAAATGTCTGAATTATGAAACAATAAATTTATGAAATATTCAATGTAGGCTAAGAAAGGAACAATAAGACAAACTTAATGAAAGCAAGAAGAAGGAAACAAAATAAATGAAAGAAATAATGATTTAGAAGAAAATACAGTGAAATTGACAATAAGTCAACTATCTAATTTTGGGGGAAAATACAAATATACTTCTGTTAAGGCTAAAAAGTGAAAAAGAGGTCAAACATAAATATATCAGTTTAGGACTGAACAAACATGGTTACAAATGTCTTTAAAAGCACAAGAGATTATATGCATACTTTGGTAACATTTTTTTGAAAATCTCAATGAAATGGTCTAATTTTCTAGGAAAACATAAATCTCTAAAATATCCCCAAACAAATTAAAAAGTGTATATAAACCAATAACTATGAAATAAATAGAAAACACTCTCACAGAATAATCTCAGCTAAAAGCACCAGGCTCAGACTTTTCACAAGTTCTTACAAGTTGAAGGACCAGCTAGTCTCCATTATTTATACTGTTCCAGAACCTGAAAAATGTCCCAATTCATTTTAAGGCAATGATATAATTTCAAGATAATCTGAAAAAGATAATACTAAACAATCCATATCAGTCTCATTTATTCACATAGCTTCCCAATATCTTAAATAAAGCAAGCAGCATCCAATAATATATCAAAAGAATAATGTATGATGACTAAGTAGACTTTATTCCAGAAAAGTGAAAATGCAAGCACGGCATATTATCAAACTACAAATGTGATGCATCGGCCAAATATATCAAAACAGAAAAAAAAAACAACAAAAAAAACCCTACCAATTATTACTTTGATAAATGCCAGAGATATCATTCTTTCATAGTAAATTAGAAAGAAAAGGATGATTCCTCATCATAATAAGGAACACATATCAAACCAATAGCCAATATCAACTTAATATGCTAACATACCAAAGCATTTTCACTAAAGTCAGGAATAAAATTATATTCCTGTTATCTGCCATTATTTACTTTAGAAATTCTAACTAAAGCAAAAAGTCAAGAAAAAGAAAAATTCTAATTTTTGGAAGGGAACATCCAAAGTTACCATGATTTTCAGATCTTGCAAAAATTTTCCTAAGGGAAAGCCAACATTTGTTGAGCACTTACTATGTGCCAGCCTCTATTCTAAGTGTTTACATAAAAAAAAAACCCACATACATACATACAAACGTGAATGGAGATGCACAAGTATCAGCAGAAAATTTATTAAGTAGTAAAGTTTTACAAGGTAGCTGTATTCAAAACCAATGGTGCAATGACAACATTTAGTGAAGGATGATCGCATGTGAGTCCTTTTATATGTAAATCAACAGTAATCAATAAGAAAAAGTAAGACGTAAATACACATTCACAGTGAAAAGCAATATGTGGGCTTGTATTTAAAACAAAACGAAACAACCTAACAGTTTCAGATGAAAAGACTAATTACTGCACATAGGACAGTTCTCCTCAAATTAATTTACATAGTAGGTGTAATTGCAATGAGAATAGCAATGTGATTATTTTTCTTTTTTGGGAACATCAAACAATAATACTAATATTGTGATATCCACAATATCAGGAGTTGGCAAAAGATGGCCCTTGGGCCAAATCCAGCCTGCTACCTGTTTTGTAAATAAAGTTTTACTGCAACATAGTCACGCCTATTTGCTCACTTATTGCCTATGGCTGCTTAGCATCCTGCTATCGTGGCAGCCACAAGGCAGACAGAGTTGAGTAGTTGCAACAGAGACCATATGACCCACAATGTTTAAAATATTTACTACCTTGGGAAGCGGCTGTGGCTCAATCAGTGGGGCTCCCGTTTACCATATGGGAGGCCCCGGGTTCGGTTCCCGGGGCCTCCTGGTGGGGGCAGGCCCGCCCGCACGGCGTGGTTGGCTGACCCAGCGAGCACAAGCAGCAAGGGGGGGGATAAATGAATAAATAAATAAAATCTTAAAAAAAAAAAAAAAATTTACTACCTAGCCCTTTACAGAAAAAGTGGGCTGACTCCTACACTAGAATGTAAGTTCCATTCCCATGCCCTTATCCCCAAAGTTCAAGAACAGTACCTGTCACTTAATAAAAGTTTATAAATAAATGGAAAAACCAGAGAGAAGAAAAAGGATTTCTTTCAATTTTTTTTAAAGAGTCATGAGGGAGAACTTACACAACTAGATATTAAACTTATGATAAAATGACAATGACAAACCCAGTTAGTAGCGGCAAACAAAAGACAGATCATTAGAGCAGTGTAAAAAGTCCTTCAATAGACCCCAATGTGCACAAAAATGATTAGATGGTGATATTTAAAATTGGTGAAAAAGGGGAAGTTTCTCATTATATGGTTACTGGTCAATTGGATCACTATTTGAGGAAAAGGAGAATTTGTTTCCATTTTGCATGAATATATTCCGGATGGATTTAAAGAAACAATTTTTTTTTTGTAATCCTAGAATGAGGAAGGTCTTTTAATGCACAATCCATCTAGAAAAAAAAGAATGATAAATTGGATTTCACAAAAATTTAAAACAATTTGTAAGGCAAAACAATGCAAAGCACCAGAAATAAAATTCAAAGATAAATGATAATCTGGAAAAAATTATTGTAATATAGGCTTTATATCTAAAAAGGACTTACTGGTGCTAAGAACACACCAATGGAAAAATAGGTAATTCACAAACGAAGAAAGAGAATTAATCAATAAATATATATATTTTAAAAAGCCCAACCTCACCCCAAATTTTAAAAAATAAAGTTAAATAAAAAGGAGATACATTTTTAAAATGTTTACAACTTACATGGAAAAAAGTAATACAGAGTGTGGCAGGTGGCACACTTGCCTCATACTTTGCTGTGGGAATATTAATTAAGAGCCTTAAAAACATGTCACACTTTGACCCAATTCAACATCTTCAAATAAACCCCAAGGGAATAATTAGAGATGCCTATAAAATTTTAGGTAGTAATAGCTAACATTTATTGCATATTTAACATGTGGAGATTCTGGACTTAGCAATCTATATGCTTCATTTCATTTGAGCCTCACTTTATTATGTAGTTAGGGACTATTATTAAATACATGAGGAGGTGGAAGACTAGACAGGTATGAATAATTCGTCTAAAGTCAAATGAATAAGAAGTAGAACTGTAACTTGTCTAACTCTAAAATCCATGCTTTTAACCACTGCTATCCTGCCCCTGTGGAGATGGTCACCTGAGTGAGTTTTGGAATAATGAAAAATTGCAATCAGCCTATATATCCAAGAATAGGAGACTGATTAAAAAGTTACAGTACATCTCATCTATACAATACACGGCCAAGACTATCTCACTCTAAAAGAACTTGAATAACATGGGAAAACAGATACTCTATAGTGGTACATGAATAAAGCCTGCTAAAAAGCATGATATATGCACAGTAGTGTGGTTCCAATTTTGTAAACTATTTATATTATATTATACTTAAAAGATGATAGTGGTATGATAAACAGTCAATAAGGATTTATCTCTGGTCTGTTGGATTTTTATTTTCTTCTTTCTACATTTTACTTTTTACATTTTTCCAAATTTTCTGCAATGGCAACTCATACCTTTATAAACAGAAAAAAGATATTTAAAATATATAGAGACAGGAAGAGAGACAGACATGTACTGAACAATCAAACAGCTGATTTATAAAAAACAAATGTTGGGCTAATATTTAGAAAGATTTATCTTCTCCTAAAATGCACAGGAAAAACAGCAACAACAATCCACACACAGAAGACACTATTTCTAGGAATCCACAAGTCTTCCCAAGTTCTTTCCACTCTCCAAAGACTAATGGCTCTGTTGCCAGAGGGGAGTGATCAGGAGTTCTAATGAGTATATGCTAAAAGAATAGTGAATGAGCAGTTCATTCTCAGCCCAGTCATCTCAGGGAAAGGTTTTGGAGAACAGGAATCATATTTCTTTTATTTTCTGGGCTTGCCCAGACCAGTCCCAGTTCCAAATACTGATGATCGGAAATGGGATGGGACACAGAGCTCCCTCTTCAGGTCTGGAGTCTCCTGGGTCTAAAGAGTGATTGCTCAATTCTAAGATTCAGAACTGCTTAACTAACCTGGTAGTGAGAATCTCGGATATTGTTCTCAGCTTTTAAATGGATCTTTCACTGTGGTCATCTCTCAGTTCTGGATGAAACTCCATTTAGATTGCAGTCTACCTGTAATGTACTCCTGGCCAAAGCAACTGGCCTTGTGATCTTCAGCTGCTAGTTATTAGTTTTTCATGGCATTTCTCAGATGTTCATGATTATTTTCTCTCTATCCATGGGAGAAATGAGGAAGAGAACAGTACAAATACCTCATCTGAGGACCACTGAGAGCAGTGATAAAAACAAGACCCTTTCATAACCAGTCCTTTGCTTAACACCACTGAATTAGGGCGGTTCATTTTTAGATTAGCAAACCGGCGTAAAATGCCACATTTCTTTTCATTAGTGTCACGTTACATAATAATCTGTCGTCTTTGAAATTTCTCTTTGCTCCTTCCACTCCTCTATATCCAGTTGGTTACAAAGTTCTGCTGATTCTCTCTCTCTAATGCAGGGGTTCTTAACCTTTTTTGTTCCACAGACCCCTTTGCCAGTCGGGAGGAAACCAGGGACACCTTACTAAGTCCATATTATACTGTGTATTATTTAATATTATTTAATAAATATATCACACCCACACCAACACGTCCCCACAAGAGTAATGTTTTTTTCTGAATTTCAATTCAACTCACAGACCCCTTGTTAAGAACCCCTGCTTTAATGATGCTGAGCCTTCCTTTGTTCCTGAACTCAGAACAGCTATCTACTTCCACCCTTCATATGGCATGCCCTGCCTAACCTATTGCAACGGTCTCCTTTATGTCTTTCCACAACCAATACATGCTGCAAAGTGCTGCCAGGGTTATCCTGACCTCGTTACACCTTGGTTGGACATGCTATTTTTATCTACCCAGCATCTCTCACTTCATTACTGTACTAATAAGCCTGCCCCCCACATACACATCACCAGAGACAGGAATAGGACCCAGGTCTGACCAAAAGGCTTCATCTGCTGTGGACCATCTGATTGGCCCAAGATTGAGAAATGAGCCTGCCAATGCTGTCGAGAATGACTCTCTTCTCAGAGATCACAAGCTCCAAGGACTAGCTGAGGCTGAAGCTCTCTGGGACACTTCTTACCAAAGAGAATAAAGTCTGCCAGAGAATAAAAACGATACCAAGACAAACAGAGTTCTCAAGGGGGAAAGGCTCCAACAAATCTGAAGATGACTTTTGAACCACCTGATCCTGCGATGCTTCTAACACATTGGACTTATCAGTTATGTGAGAAAATAATGACTTTATTCCGGTAAACTATTCTGCATTGTTTCCTTGATCCTTTTGTGAACAAAAGCATCCTAACACATACAGCTTCATTACTTAGAAACCTTTGATAGCTTCTCACTTCCTACAGAAAAAAACAACAACTCCTTGGCACACAAAAAGGGGGCCAACTTAGCTTTTCAGCTTCAATTCTCCTACCCTAGCCTCAAGTACTTCTCTCAAATATTAAAATAATACCAACAGAATCACCACCCTCTGCTATAGCTACCAGAGACCTGTCTGGAGTTGCCCTCCCTTTCTCCCTCACATTCAATCTTCTAGATTCAGCTCATTTTAGGTGCCAATATCATATTTTACATGACAGCTTTTCTATGCATGCATATTTTCCTCCTCTTGGGACTGTCTGCACACAAGGGCCAGGTCTTTCTAAAACATAATCTCAAGCACCTGATAATCTGTTCCAAAGATCAGATGCTCCACAAATGTTTACAGCTCTGATCAGAAACAAAAGAATGAGGATTGATGTCTCTTAATTTTTCCTAACATGAAACTTTCTCAATAAATAACCATATTGCCTTATAATCCAGCAATTCCACTCTTAGGCATCCAGAGAAATAAAAGTTTATGTTCACACAAAATCCTGTACAAGAATGTTCGTAGCAGTTTTACTTGTAGTAGCCAAACTAGAAACAACCCAGGTGTCCTTCCACAGGTGAATGGTTAAACCAACTGTGGGTCATCCATGAAATATTACTCAGCAATAAAAAGGAACAAATTATTGATACAACAACTTGGATAAATTTTGAGAGAATGAAGCTGACTAGAAAAAGCCACTATCAAGCCACTATCATACATATTGTATGATTCCATTTATATAACATTCTCAATTAACAAAATAATAGAAATGGAGAATAGCTTGGTCGCTGCAGGAGGTTAGGGATAAGGGGGGGCCTGGGGAGGTAGATGTGGCCATAAAAGGGCATCACAAGAGATCCCTATGGTGCTGGAACTGTTCTGTATCTTGATTGTATCAATGCCAATATCCTGGTTGTGATATTGTAATATAGTTTTGCAAGACATTCCTATTGGAGAGAACTGGGTAAAAGGTACACAGGATGGCACTGTGTTATTTCTTACAACTGCCTGTGAATCTACAATTACCACAAAATTAAAAGTTCAATTTCAATAAAATTAATATCCAAAATCTGAACAACAACAACAACAAAAAAGGATTCTCAATGCAAGAGTGCCTCAGAAATAGTCATAGTTTCAAACAGATCTCCCTGTGACTAGTAATGCAATAGGGTTTTGTCCACCAGAGGCAGGGTGTCCCTTCAAAAAGTGGGAGAGAAGACAAGCATTCTGGTTAACATGAGAGAGGAGATTTCTTTAGATATGAAAGGATGATGAGCTAATTTTAGGAACTGGAATCAAATGAAATTACAAGAAATACTAACAAGAGAACTGTCCCTGAGCTGGGACCCGGAGCAACAGGCCATCTCTACAAGTGCATGGCTGGGCCTTCCATAGGGATGAATAATAACCACCGAGGCATGAAATCTGATCTGTTTGCCATTTAGATCCATGTGACTCACTGAGGCTAGCTGCATTCATATCTAAAAATATAGGAAATCTGCAGTCTAAGCAAATTTGGCTCATTGGCTCATAGGTTTTTAAAATATATTTATATCAGTCAGCTGCAAAGGAGGTTCTGCTGCTCAAGTGACAAGGACTAGTGACTAGGTTAAAATCTAGAAGCAATAAAGATCAGAAGAATTATCTGCTTATATACATTATATAACACCTCCTCACCAGCAGGGAATATGAGATCTGAGGTCCTCTGTAGGCTAGAATGGTGCCTTTCCTTGGGCATCGGGTGTGTCTCACTAAATATTTGTCTTAAGAGGGCAAGGGAGTCATGAGCTATTAAAGACAGAGTAGGGTGTGGTGGTCACACGAGTGGCCAAGCACTACTGGGACTGACCATGGCCGAGTCTACAGAGGGTGTGGTGTCTTGGACCTGGCATTTTTTGTTTTGTCCAGCCTCACAGAGAACCTCTTCCAGTAAAGCCTACAGCCATGACAACTGGTGAGTGGGGTGTGTTGATTTCTGGGCGTTACGCATTGAACACTCCTGATTCCTTCCCAAGGGGCTACCCCTACTCACAGACCTGGTGACTACCCAGAGTGGCCCCCCACGGATCTGCCTGGCAGATCACTCACCCATCAGGACACTCAGCAACTTCTGCACTCTGGAGTTGACCCCTACGATTCGATAGAGTCCTTGCTCATTGATCCCTGAGAAGAGAAAAGGTGATGATTTAATTAGAGGCACATCAGGACACAAATCAGGCCAACCCATATATATGCCGAATGCATATATATTTTTTCACTTTCTCGGCCCTTCTAAAAGCGGCTCTAATTAAAGTCCCCTGTCACTCAGCTCTGCTCTTAGCAAAGGAGTGGGATTGGGTACAGCTGTCTAGGATTTCACGGATGTGCTGCACACTTCAGCCCTCGTGTTCAGTCATGAGAAGGGAAAGAAACCTTCCTCTTCTCTTGCCAAAAGCAGCATCTGAAGAGTCTTGAAAGATGCAAAACACATATTTTAAATATATGTCATATTTAACCATTTTTTAAGTTTAAAAAGTTAAAAAATGATATGATAAAAATTCATACTATAGAAAAGGATAAATGCTTTACCATCTATTTTTACTTACAGAATGAAAATATTGCAGTGTAAGGACATTTTCAATTTGGAGGAATGTAAGCTGAGACTGAAAAATTAGAAAATCCATTCATTTATAAAGTAAATACTCTACTTCTTTATAAAGAAAAAAAGAGGACTGTCTTCATTCAACCCAAGAAAATGTGCAATTAGACTAGAAGGGGTTTATTTTCAGATACCCAAACAGAGAACCAAGAACTAACCCACCTCAGTACTTTTGCTCATTTAAATGCATGGGTTAGGTGATCACTGTACTATTTACAAAAGGTGGTAATTTAGACCAAGTGTTTCAAAATGACTCCTGTTAGTCCTTGGCCCAACATATCTAACACCTCTTAGCTAACTGATCTCCTGCTTCCAGTCTTATTCCTCTGGAGGCCACTCTCCACCCAGTATCCAAATTAGATTTCATAAAATATAAATCAGTTCCCATCACCTCTTTTCTTTAAACTTTCTAATGGCTTCCCATTGTATGGAGACCATAATCCAAACTCTTTCCTGTGTCCTACAAAGCCCACCCTGACTGTATCCTCAGCCACCTGCACACTGTGCCAGCCATGCCAGCCTTCCCGGTACTCCAATACCCCAAGCCTTTGTACTTTCTGTTTCTTCTATCTGGGCTGCTCTTTTCCAAGCTCTTTTTTTATCATTCAAGCCTCAGCTTAAATGCAACCTCTTCAATCTAAAGTATCCTATGACCAATGCTGTTGGTCATTCCTTTATCTTATTTATTTTTATTTTTTTAATTTTTTGACATCTTAAATGATATTTAGTCTTTCAATCCATGAGCATGGAATGTTCTTCCAATTACTTAGGTCTTTTTTTATTTCTTTTAACAATGAGCTGTAGTTTTCTGAGTACAAGTGCTTTACATCGTTGGTTAAGTTTATTCCTGAATATTTGGGTTTTATCTGTCATATTTTATTTTCACCACTCTTTTGACACTTTTAGTTACTTTTATTGATATAATCTTCATTTCTAGACCTCTTCCAGGCCTCTCTCTCCTGTCTTGTCTTTTCAGGCTGTAGCACACCCTTTAGTATTTCCTGCAAAGCAGGTCTCTTGGTTACAAACTCTCTCAGTTTCTATTTATCTGTGAATATTCTAAACTCACCTTCATTTTTGAAAGACAATCCTGCCGGATATAAGATTTTTGGCTGGAAGGTTTTCTCTTGCAGTATCTTAAATATATCATACCACTGTCTTCTTGCGTCCATGGTTTCTGATGAGAGATTGGCACTTACTCTTATTGGGTATCCCTTATATGTTATGCATTGTTTTTCTCTTGCTGCTCTCAGAATTCTCTCTGTGTCTTTGGCATTTGACATTCTGATTAGTATGTGTCTCAGAGTTGGTCTATTCAGATTTTTTCAGATGAGAGTACGTTGTGCTTCTTGGACATGGATATCTATGTCCTTCAATAGGGTTGGGAAATTTTCTACCATTATTTCTTCAAATATTCCTTCTGCCCCTTTTCCCTTCTCTTCTCCTTCTGGGACACCCATGACACATATGTTTGCATGTCTCTTGCTATCCTTTAGTTCCCTGAGACTTTGTTCAAGTTTTTCCAATCTTTTCTTCATCTGTTCTTTTGTACGTTCACGTTCAGAGGCCATTTCTTCAAGCTCACCAATCCTTTCTTCTGCCTCCTCAAATCTGCTATTATATGATTCCAGTGTATTTTTAATTTCATTTATTGCATCCTTCATTCCCATAAGTTCTGCTATTTTTCTATGTATGCTTTCAAATTCTTCTTTGTGGTCATCCAATGTCTTCTTACTATCCTTAATTTCTTTAGCCATCTCATTGAATTTATTAAGGAGATTTGTTTGAACATCTATGATTAGTTGTCTCAACTCCTTTATGTCATCTGGAGGCTTATCTTGTTCCTTTAACTGGGCCATATCTTTCTGTTTCTTGGTGTGGATTGTAATTTTTTGTTGGTGTCTTGGCATCTGGCTGACTAGAGGATTTATTCTGGGTACAGTTTTTCTCTTTAGTTTAGGGCTTCCTGCCCTTTCTCCCTTGCTGGTTGTGTAGTAGGAGCCAAGGATATAGTTGGTGCTATAAGCTGTGGAGGCTCAAGCTACCCTCATTGCCCCAAGGACCAATGAAGCTTCTCCCCACTTTCTCCTTTGCCAGGGGTAGGGACAGAGCCACAGCTGTGTGGAATAATCCAAGTCATGCAGGCCTAGACTGTAGTTGCCCAGAGAGACAGATGAAGCTTCACGTCCTTTTCTCCCCTGCCTGGGGCAGAGATGGAGCTGCAGCCCCCAAATAAGTGCTCTTGTTAGTTGTGGGTGATCACCACCTGCCCTGTAGCAGGAGTTGATTCTCGGAGCTCTTTACTCTGCCGCCATCTTGCTGGTTGTCCCTATCCTATTTTATTTTCTTTAGAACAGTTAACATCTAAAATTATCTTGTTTGTTTGGTTTCTTGTTTGACTTTTTCCCCACCACTAGAATGGAAAAGGACAGTGATTATGTCCTGTTCATCATTATAGTCCCAGCACCTAGATCAGTATGTGGTACATGATAATAAATAAAACACTGAGTTATACTCCATCAGGTCCCAAACACAACAAGGACCTGGAAAATTTTCAGGAAAGGGCTGATTCTGTAGTATCTTCAACCAGACCTATGTAGAAGTGGAACTAATGAATAAAAGGAGGTGATGTTGAATGATAGGATTTCATCATGCCTATCATCTCCTACAGTTCACTAGCTAGGAGCCCCTGGTCAAAAGCCAAGAGATGGGCCCAAGTTACTCAGTGGCAGAACCATGATGTAGTAACGTGGCAGATGAAAAGCTTGTCCTTTCTGAAACATCTTTACTCCTTTTGTTCTTCCAGGCTTGAGCTTTCCTGGGACCTTATACAATCCTAGCTCCCAATGGACAAATATTAAGGAACCCTGTCTGTTAACCTTTGGTCACCATAGACACATGTGTTTATACATGCTTTACAACAGGGAAATACCCACTGCCTTCAATTCTTTATGTCAAAATGGTATTAATTCACACTGTCTTTGTGCTAAATGAAACTTCCTCAGAACTTAAAACATATCATTTCCATTCTCATTTTAGCGGGGGCAGGGAAGAAGGAGGTAAGGGCTAAGAGACCAAACCAATTGCAGAGCCTCTTGTTTTTTCCACTACTTATTGAATATATTTTCTGGTTTTGTATCAGCAAAAGTAGTCCTGCTGAGCTATTGGTTTGCATTTATCCCACATACTCTGTGCACTGTTGGTTTTGGCTGCTGACAAATTGAAAAAGAGGTGGCCCACCTCAGGCAAGTACATAAACTTCATGGGGAATATTTTTTATTCGGACTCACATTTGGCTCCATTTTTATACATCTACCTTTGTTAACCCTCTACCTGTTATTTCTCATTATTTTTTAAAAGTGAAAGATTAAATCTTCTGTTGAAAAATTACCAGAGCAGGTACAGCTCAGTGGTTGAGTACCTAATTTGCATGTACGAGGTCCTGGGTTCAATTCCCAGTACCTCCTAAAACAAACAAACAAACAAATAATACACACTCAAAATTAGAAACTACAGTTAAGGCAAATAGACAGATCAAAGGGGAGAGTAAAATACTCCAGCGAGAACCACTGATGACACAATGACAAATGCCCCCTACTCACTCTGGGCAGGCTGTTTTGTAACTCGCAATTACTCAATTAATGTATATAATGAAAATCCTGCCATGCTGGTCAATGTATTTCCACACATTTTAATAATTCACAGTTTGTTTTTTACTGCATGGAGGTACTGCTGCTTTAACTGATTTTTGAGACACTTGGCCAGTTTCTGATTTTTCACCTTGGTAACACCATTGTGTAAACTCCCTTAGGGCTCAATCTCGGCCCATATCTCTATTCCTAAAGATCAATTCCCAGAAATTGTGCTATTTCTACTTTACACTTTCTTGCTATATTTTATGTACCTTTGTAAGCTGCTTTAACTCTTTGTTGAAGAAAGGCATAGCAGAAATACGCAAAGTTTTAAAATGTTTCCATGTATTAAAATAACTCCCTTGGAAAGAATGCCTTTTGACTGGATACATAGGTGTAGAATCTAATGATGTGAGAGGTGTTTGTTTGTTTGTTTTTGCTTCCCTCTCTAGGCAATGCTTCATAGCCTTTATAAAGAAGTTTATATTTCTCAACTGGTAAGAGTTATGGACCCTGCTTTAAGAGATAACTGCTTTCAAACAAATTAAAAGGGCGGGTGGGTTGAGAGGTTGGAGAATAAATAAGATTCATATCTTTGACAATGGTTCAAATCAAATCCAGTGGAAAGATGGGTTTTGTCAGGGGCTAAATAGCCCAGTGTATTTGAAGCTCCAAACTGCCAGAACTGAGGGATCTCCTTTGTGGTAGCCTCTGAGGAGGGGATGGAGGACCATAGGGCTGAACCAGCTTCCCTGATCTCAGAGCCTACTCCTGCACATTTGGGAGAGCTCAGTGTGAGACAGGCAGGGCCTGACTGCAGCAGCAATAAAGGAAATCAGAAGCTTGATCTTGGTCCTTCTAGCTATTTGCATGATCAAGTAGAGAACACGGGTTCTTAAACTGGGGTCCACAGAACCCTAGAGGTCCAATGAACAGAATGCAGGGAGTCTGGGAGCTTGAATAGAAAAACAAATTGCATCTTTATTTTTACTAACCTATAACTGAAATTAAGCTTTTCCTTCCATAATGGCTATAGGTAACAAATCACAGTAGCATTAGCAGAATGGTCAACATTGGTCAGAAACCACAGATATTTTCATAACACATGACAATTTTTACAGATATCTTAAAATATCACTATATCCAAAGTATGCTAGTTATTAGATTCACTCCTCTATCCTGTAGTTATTTAATGTTTTAACACATATATTACTACATCACAGCTTTGCTTTTTAAAATATTTTGATCATTAAATTTCATTAACTGATTTCCTTGGTAATCTTATATATTATATTTGTATGCATTTAAATAGTCTCCTAAGAAGGGGTCCATAGGCTTCATCAACCAAAGAATCGGATGACACAAAATAGGCTGAGAAGTTCTGCTCAAGGGTACCACAACTCATAGAAACACACTGACTATGGCACTTGGGGAATTAATGAGTCACTTAAAATTGGGAAACAGCAGGTAGCAGGTCTGGCGCCTCACCAGATGCATGACCTTCGCTGAGAACAATGCCATCTGTTGAACTACTTTACCTCTGGTTTCCACAGCGTGGATGCATTTCCTGATTATGCTGAAGCCAATGCTGTCCAACTGTGCAGCTGAAAGAGCAAGAGAAGGGCAGTCAAGACACGGGCCGTGCAAATCAACCGCAGGACAAGCCTTGGCCAACCCAAACCCTTGGTTTGGCCACATATCCCTTTTATTGTTTTTTTTTTTTTACTAAAGGTATAGGAATGATTAAAAATAGCTGGCATTGACTGTGAGCTTACTATATGCCAGGGACAGTTCTAAGTTCTCTGCATATATTATTTCATTTGATTCTCATAGTAACCCCATGAGGTTATCCCCATTTTATAGCTTAAGAAATGGCAGCACAGAGTGGTAAGCCCCTTGCTGAATGAGTAACTAGGCATCCTTTAAATTGCTTTATTATTAACAGGAGCTTTAGGACTCGCTGCTTGCTAGATGCCTTCAAAAACCACAATAAGTGCTCTATAAATGTTTGGTAAGTGTTTTACATGGATTATCTTATTTCATCCCCACAAATCCTCCAGGTTGATACTATCATTAGCCCCATATTACTTATGAAGAAACTAAGATTTAGCAAGGTGAAATATCTTGGCCAAAGTCACAGAGCTAACACATGGGAGACTGGTTCAAGAAACCATATTCTTTTTTATTTTTTAATATATTTTTTAAATATACTTAGATTACATAAATGTTACATAAAAAATAAAGGGGATTCCTATATTCCCCACTCCCTACACCTCCCACATTTTCCCACATTATCAACATCCTTCATTAGTGTGGTACAGTCATTGCAATTGAGGAACACATTTTGGAGCATTGCCAGTAAGTATGGATTATAGTTTACATTGTAGTTTACACTCTGTCTGGCACAATTTTGTAGGTTATGACAAGATAGATAATGGACTGTATCTGTCATTGCAATGTCATTCAGCACAATTCCCAAGTCCTGAAATTGCCCCCATATTACATCTGTTTTTCTCTCTCCCTGCCCTCCAAACCTCCAGTGGCCACTGCCTCCATATCAGTGATTTAAGTTCTTACATTGCTGGAATCACAATAAGTCTATAGTAGAATACCAGTAAGTCTACTTTGGTCCATAGTTCATTTCCTAGTCCTGAGGATTCTGGGATGGTGATGTCCACTCCACCTCTAACTGAGAGGTGGCTTCAATTCCTTAGGGAAGAACCCATACTCTTAGTCACCACCAAACTGCCTGAAATAGGACCCCGAATTCGGAGAAAAGTATAATCCTGCTCAGGTAACTAGATGAATAGAAACATGGCCCTGAAGAAAATTAAAATAAACAAGCTAATTGAGGAAGAACCACTAAGGTATTAGAGGCACGCACCGCCTCTCCCTCCACCATATGGCAAATCAGCAGGTGGTGATAGAGTTTAAGATCTCTGCCTCTTGATCTTTACACCAGAACTCACTAATGTCACTCAGAAATGATCAACAGCAGCCAGGTTTTCCACAGTACAAGGCCAGTTTCTCACCTGGAAACTAGGCTGGAAAGCCACCAAACTCATCCCTACATTTTGGTTATCCAGTGATAGGATGTGTATGGTAATTTTTAACAATGGTTGCATCTTTGACCTCCTTGGGATATTAGGCCATGACATTCTATAGCCTTATGTTGAGCGGAGAAAGAAGTGGTGGAAAGTAGGAAGGTGAGTATTTATAAATGATTTCTCATGATCCCAAGGCAAGAGACTTACTGGTAAAATACTAGAACTGAGCAGAACATGATTTCATCGAAATTGGGAATCTTTCTCTAATTATTAGCTTATATGGTAAACTTAGATCAACTGAAGGCAAAAATTCTTTTTAAAAAATTACTGAGAAATCCCAAAATCAAACTAAAAAGGAATAACAATTCCCCAAGGTTTTTCCTCCCAAAGGGAAACAGCTCATATACTTATATGTATACTTATTGCTTAGTAGTACATATTATAAACACATTTAGCCTCTAGGACAGTAAGTAAAATACCAGAAATGAAGCAGGAAAACAATGTTTTTCTCCCTTGAGACCACCTGTTATGTAAACTACTCTAGCTACTCCCTTAAAAGCTATAAGGAGCCTATTAACTTAACCTCTTGCTTTTTTCCAGTATGAGCAAAGTATTCACCCTGTGCAAATAGTGATGTATCAAGCTTTCTGGCTGGAATCTGCAAGCCAGATCTAAATCATTTTTCCAAATGAAACTCAATTAACTCATGCCATAGACATTTTTCAAATTTAATAAAAAGCTAAAATAGAAAGGCTGAATATCTGTTAGAATCCAAAAGAGGAATTATTATAAATAGCAGCTTTAAGATATAATTCACATACTATAAAATTCACCTATTTAAAGTGAACAATTAAGTGATTTATAGTATATGTACATTGATTACCACTATCTAATTCTGGTACGTTGTCATCACCCCTAAAAGAAACCCCATATCCATTAGCAGTCACACGGATTTACCCTCTCCCCCAAGCCCCTGGCAACTACTCATCTAGTTTCTGTCTCTATGGATTTGCCTATTCTGGATGCTTCATATACATGGAATCATACTATATGAGGTCTATTGTGTATGGCTTCTTTAACTTAGCATAATGTCTTCAAGGTTTATCCACATTGTAGCATGTATCAGTACTTCATTCCTTCTTATGGCCAAATAATATGCCATCATCTTGTTGATCTATTCATCAGTTGACAGGCATTAGCGTTGTTTCTACTTTCTGACTTTTACAAATAATGTTGCTATGAACATTTATGTATAAATTTTTGCATAGATATACGTTTTCGTTTCTATTGGGTGTATACATTGCTGGGTCATAGAGCAACTCTATCTTAATTTTTTGAGGAACTGCCAAGCTATTTTCCAAAGCAGCTACACCATTTTATATTCCCACCAGCAATGTTTGAGAGTTTTAATGTCTCCACATCACATATTATACATATTACATTTGTCATTGTCTATCTTTTTTATGGTAGCTATTCTAATGGGTGTGAAGTGGTATCTTGCCGTTTTGATTGGCATTTCCCTAATGACTAATGATATTGAGCATCTTTTCAGGTACAGGGGGGGATTTTCATTCCCTTATACAATCAAAATAGTGGCTACTGGAAAGTATTTGTCAGAGAGTGGAATTACTTTTTGTACCTAGGGAGATTTTCAAAATGTTTATAGTTGATTCAATGGGCAGGTGAAGGCTTTTAGTTCTTTTGAAAGATGCCTAAAGGAATCCTTTCATAGAGACTGAAGTCAAAGATGTCTGGGAGAAAAAGGACCATCGTTTTTGCACGGCATTCTGGGAAGCCGCTGAGACTGATGTTGAACTTATTCTGGGCATTGAGGAACATCTGTCCTGAGCCAGACTATTTTGTTTCCTCAACCTGTGAACATCAATAAAAGTTTTACAAAACGGAGAAGAACCTGGCTGACGATGATGCCAGTGACCAGATGATACATGCTCATAAAGCTATCAGCCCAAATAGTGGAAGAAATAAGGATAGAGTTAGACATCACCCTGTAGAGGCCAATAAATCCTTGAGACTTTTCCCTTGGAACTTTGCAAAGTTGGATCTTTTCCTAGGTAAGTAACACTTTCAAGTATATCCAGAAAAAACCCTCCAACAAACTACAGTAACTACAATTGGACTATGGCAAAGCAAATCCCCCATATTCAACCTCTGAGTAAATGTTCCTTTTCTGGTTTTCCTAACATTAGAAGTTCTCTAATTTGTTGTAGACCAGAAAACCCCGTTTCTTGAAATATATCTTACAGAGACTCCCATTTATAAAATGCATGTAAGGCAGTATTTATTAGTATATATTAATTGTCCAAGTTCAAATATATGTAACATATACATGTTGCAAAATCAAACTCTAAAAGCTCAAGGTAACTTCCTGTAAGCTTCTAACATGTTAAGATTGCATACAGACGATGATTATTAGTTTTGAAAACAGATAAAACTGTTGAGAAATGAAATTCACATCAAACAACAGTTCCCTGAACAGGGAGAGTTTAAAATACAGCTTAACAATCATTGCTCTAAATTTCTAAACTGGGACTGTTATAATTTTTTACTATTATTAGAGAAGTTGTGAGTTTACAAAACAATCATGCATCAAATACAGGATTCATGTGCACCACCCCACCATCAACACCTTGCATTGGTGTGGAACATTTATTACTATTGGTGATAGCACTTTTAAAAATAATTGTACTATTTTTTTAACAGTTGGTACCTTTGTTACAATTGATGAAAGATTATCAAAATAGTTCTATCATCCATTATTTACACTGGGTATATGTTTTCCTTGTATCACCTACCATTACCACCTTGTATTAGTATCATACATTTGTTATAATTCATGAAAGAACATTCTTATCCTTGTACTATTGACTATAGTTCATCATTTAAAATAGGGTTTACAGTGTTGTACAGTCCTATGTTTTATCTTTTAATTTTTATTCTAGTAATATATATATATATCCTAAAGTTACCTCTTTTAACCACATCCTCCTATACATTTCAATGCTACTGATTACAGTCATAATAACATACTACCATCACCACCATCCTTTTCCAAACCTTTACCATCAGTCTAAGAGGAAAAGCTGCACAAGATAAGCATCAATTCCCTATTCTCTAAGCCCAATCTATCTCTTGGTAACCCATATTCTAGATTCTAAGTGCGTTGACCACTGCCCTGGCGCTTCTCCCATCCTCCTGCCCCTCTCTTACACGCACGCACGCACAGTTCTGACTCCTCAACAACTTGACTGCAGACCTCATGATTAGGTTACTATTAATTAACTGCTTTGTTATTTAACATGCACTAGTACCAGCAATATGACTGGGACTACAGTGCATATATAACCAGATAATCAGCCCTGATCTCTGCCCTGTGGGTACATAATCTAAGTTAACTGAGATCTCCCAGTCTGAAAAGTGAGTTCCTGGTAAAAGGTTTAGAACACTATTACCACTGAGCACAGTTTGCTGACAGAAAAAGTCTGAGAGGTCTGCCAGATGGAAGCGGTTATCCTTAATCCCCTCAAGCAGGTGATTCAGCTCTTTCACTGAGCCAAGGCTCAGAAAAGGTCAGGGGTTTATTTGCATTTTCTGAATCCTTATAATCTTCAGAAATAATCTCTCATTAAATATCTACTAGGCTTACATTATTCCCTTAATTTGACTTGTGATTAGTTGTTGCAGGACCAATGGCTTCCAGACAGGACATCCACCTTCTGGCGGCTAAGGTTTGGACTGGCTTGTCTTCTTTTCTTCAAATTCAGTTCCACCCAGGCTTATATAAAAGGCAGCCCAAACAGTTGTCATATAAAGAATGCTCACAGAGCTTGCACCAAATACTCAGGTTGATATCCCATGTTAGAAATGTGTCATCCTCTTAACTTTCATTTCAACTTTGAAGTCTTGTTTCTCTTTCTCCTTTCAGTGAAAGAAGAGAGCCAGGGTTGCACTCACCCATTTTCACAAAATTCTGCAGGGAATGTGAGAACACTGGAGAGTGGGCTGAAGCTGGGCCAACTTGGAGAATATTAGGGCACACCACGAATGTGGCAGGAGGATGCCTGGCAGACTGCTTGGGTTTGTGCTATTGTGCTTAGAATATGAATTCCAGCACAGGGGCCAGGCTAAATTCAGATAATGACTGTTTTACTGCAAAGGGCTTAAAAGAACAAAACACTATAAAGTTTAATCAAATTATTTTCTTGTCTAAGGGAAGGAGGTTGGCAGGTGGAGAGACATGAATTTTAGCACAATATCATGTGGTCCAAAAGGACCCTGTCATGCTCTGTGGCTTCTGATATCTTGCCTGAGATGCTTTCCCCACTGGCTCTTCACACTTTTAAAAAAGTGAGGCATGTAGGAGGTGGTAAGGCAGGGGCAGAGGGGTTGGGAACTGTAAGAGAATCATGAACATGTCCCTAAACATCCCCTTCTCTCCCATAACCACACCCCCTATCCAAATTATCACCAAGTCCCTCAATTTTCTCTCCTAATATGTCTCAATTAGTCTAGTGCTCTCTCCATCTTTGCCACCACCACCCTGGCCCAGCCCTCCATCACCTGTTGCCAGGATGACTGCAGCAACCTCCTAACTGGTCTCCTCACCTTTCCTCCTGCTCCCTCCAAGCTGTCCTCCACGTTGAAACTGTGTGATCCTGACCACGTCACCTGCCTGTCTAAAACACCACAATGGCACCCCACTGCTCTCAAAAGGATAACCCAAATCCGTAGCCTGCCCACATAACCCTGCGTGGCCTCTCCAGCCTCCTCTTGTACCCCACTCTCCCCAGCTCTCAACACCACAAATCACCCCAACTTTCTTTCAGAGTCCAATTCACCATGCTTTTTCTCCAGCCTTTCTACAGGCTGGAAGCCCCTTGGCCCAAGTAATTCCCAATCCTCTGCTCTCCCCTCAACTGTCACTTCCTCTGGCAAGCATCCCCTGACCTCTCTACCTAGTCTATGGTCCCATCACGCACTCTACTATAGCATCCTTGACCTCACTTCAGTGTATGCAGCACAACTGCAAAATTTACATTCACATGTACGACTCTGTGAAAAAGTCCATCTACCAAACCAGAATATGCACTCATGAGGGTATTTGACCATGAATTTCTTTACTTATTTATTTTGTTCCCTGCTATATCTCTATCTCTCACTATCTACCACAGTGCTGGGAATGGTCTACAAGTGTGTGTGGAGGGGTGACTTTTTATTTTGGATGCATGAATAGATAAATTCATGACTGAATGGTGGAAAGAGGTGCTGAGGGGCAGTGTGGTATAGCAGAATGGCCTTTCAAATTCCAACTGATACCAACCCTATGAGAGTGGATGAGTTACTTAAGCTTTCTGGCCCTCAGTGTTTTCATCTTTGGTGAGGATATAAAGGTTAAATAAAGAAATGAATGGCCTGATCTAACCACTTCCTTCCTTCCTGTATCAATACAAAGAGGTATTACCACCTAACAGTACAGCCCCAAGAATGAGGCTGAAAGAAAGGAAAAACAAAAGCTGTACAAGCCAAGACTGAAATAGAGGAGATACTTTTAGAAATCTTTTTCTGGACAATCAAGGCATTGTCGTGCATCAGAAGCTGACGGGGAACTCTTCCACATCACACTAACTGGGCTATCTGAACAGTCAGACAGGCCAGATAGATGGTCAAGGAAGCCCCTAGAAAACAGGAGCACATATCTACAGCGGAGCCTTCTTCCCTAGAGCTTTGTGCTACCCAATGGACCTAACTCTTCAGGCCCAGGAGCCCCCTTCCTGAAAACCATTAGCCTGCTATTGCTCAACCCCAATCCTCAGTACTCAAAGGCCCACATTTTCCATTCTTACCAATCCATGAAACCCAAGAAGTAACCAAATCATCAATTTTGCCTTCTATCCAAGGCAGACTGATGGACCCAAAGTCTGGAAAAACAATGCTCTGGGACACATCCCAAAGGTACCTCACACATACATCCTGAGAATTCTAATCAGACTTCAAAAGACAAATCCATTTCCAAAGGATAGGAGCTGATCTACTGAATTAGTCCCAACATGTATTAGAAAGGATTGCCACTTTCCTAAAGGTGCTATTCAAAAGGTTTTTTTCCCACTCTCAATTTCCCTCCCAGGAAACATTTAATGTTCCTTTGCTTAAAAAAAAAAAAAAAAAAAAAAAACTTAAGTATTTTTGTAGAAGAAATGGAGTTTGCTCGATGTACTAGATATTTTCATAAAGAAAGAAATGAGAGGTAAAGGAAGCTGCCGCCTCATTTTTCATTGGACGGATATAAGAGAGTATCTGTAGTTGCTGGGAGCAGGACACCGTTTCTTAGGCAGCTCCAGGGGCATGTTCTTGCCACAGAAATTTAATCAATTTCCCATGTGATTTGCTCTTTAGAGCCTGGCCTGCCTTGCTTGTTCTGAACTTAATCAATTTCAGCACCATTAAAAACCATGAAAACATCCACATTGAATTGACTGCAAAATCCACCTGGAGACTCACATTCTAATTGGCTCACACACTTGGAGGGAGGAGCAGAGGGACTCACACCCTCCCGCCTGCTGCGTCCCACTCCCTGAATCCTGTACCCTCTCCTCTGCTCCCTGGCTGCTATGCAGTCAGGGAAGGTGAGCTAACTTTAATATTAACTGAAGGGAAACAGGCAGAAGGGTATACAGTGGAAAGAGAACAATGAGCTTTAAAACCAGACAGACCTGAGTTAGAATCTTGTCTCTGCCACTTGTGGCCGGATTTGACCGTAGGGAAGGTGCTTCACCTCTGCAACTCTCCTTCCTCACCCATACAGTGGGGATAACCCACCTAGATGTTGTTAGGGCCAAAAGAAGCATGTGGCAGCTGTGACTTATTTGATATTCAATCAACAGGCTTTTCCAGTATTAGGTTACTGCATCCTAATATCTCAATTGAACTTTCTAGTTCATGAAATGCTTTTCATACTCAAGTTCATGCTATCCTTAGAATAATCCCATGGGGGTAAATATGGTTTCTCTTCTCACTAATAACTTCTTGCTGTGTTTTCGTACTGATGAGTATAATGAGGGATAATACCTTACAGTTTATTCAATTTTCCCAAGTTTTTATGATGAAAAATCCAGGCTTATGATATGAAATGGTAACAACAATGAGGATAATAGCAGCTAGCATTTACTGAGCACAGATTACACTGCTCTGGGCTAAGCACTTAATACATCCCCTTATTATGATGATGATCATCACCGTCCCCACTTTGTAGATGAAGAAACCAAGGCACGGGCAGGGTGAGGAAACTCTCTAAGGTTACAGTGTTAGTAAGTGGTGGACCCAGGTCCTGACGTGCTCTGACCCTAGAGCTTCTACCTCCTACTCTTCTGTTAAGGGTCACGTGATTAGTCAGCAAAGACACAGGGCTGGGGAATCTGGTTTTTTGGGTTCTGGCCTTTCCACTCCAGTAGTTGAGTTCTCAAGTCCAGTGGATAAGAGAAGCAGGGCTGTGCTTGTTACAATGCAGATTCTGGGCCCATCGCAAAAATCATGCTTCAATAGGTATGAGAAGCATACTTGGAAAGACAATGTACTATATAATACCAAGCAATTAAAACTATTAATACCAAAGGCAAACAGAAATGATTGTTGGCTGTTAGCTAATTGCCAGTATCTATATACCACATTTCCCCTCACAGTAAAGATTTGCAAATGCCGTCTATCTCAGCATGTAATGCTTAAGCTATTGGTGGCATAGAAAATGTTTCCATGTGGCTCACAAATAAACATTTTTAATATTTATACACTTACTTTAATGAATATTAAAATCTACTGGGTAATCAAGCAGAGCAGGATATCTTTCCTTTTAAATAAATTTAGGTAAAATGGGTGAATTGATTTAAAGAAAAATTGTGAGTATGTAAAAGTACAGGAGGTTCATGCACTGTGAAACATCATGGAGGTGATATACAATGACTGACATTTGGAAGCCACTGTCCTAAACTGTCCCAGACCAGGCATCTATTCAACCTGGCTGAAAAGACAGGATAGGAGGGTGCCATAGCAAAATGTCCTTTTCCAACACAGGCATCTTCAATGCCTTGGTTTCTCTGGCACCCTATACAAAACTAATCTATCAACCAGCCCTCTCAGATCTGATTTCAAAGCATATCCAGATCAAACTGCTTCTCACCATCTCCATTTCTTTTTTTCATTTTTCAAAATAAAACTTTATTGAAATATATCATTCATACATGCATATGAATTTTGTGTATGTACATAAAAAATAAGTGTATAGTATAAGCTGTGAACTTACAAAACAGACACATAGATTATTATACAGGGCTCCCATACATCACCCCACAACCAACACCTTGCACCGTTGTGAAACACTTGTTACAAACTATGAAAGAGCATTGTCATCTCCATTTCTAATACCTTGGTCTAAGACACCATTATTTTTTGCTTGGAGTACTACAATGGCTTCCCAACTGCTTCTACGTATTTCCATTACAATTTATTCCCCATCCAGCAGCCAGAGTTATTTTTTAAAAATAGGCATTAACTCACATCACTCGCCTGCTCACAACTCTCCAGTGCCTTCTCCTAATGCTTAGAACATACTTCTATCTCCCAATCATAGTGTCATATAGTCTGGTCCCAGCCTACCTGACTGTTCTCCCCCTTACCTCCTCTAAGCCAGCTACAATGACCCTTCCTGATATTCCTGGAATACAGCTAGCTCATTCCCTCCACCTCAGGACATTTGCATGTGCCGATCTTTTTGCCAGAGATGCTCCTCTGCCACCTTCTCACATGCCTCACTCCTTCCCTTTGTTCAGGCTTCTGCTCAGATGTCACCTCTTCAGATAGGCCTTCCCTGCTCTGGGTATACAAAATTGCTACCTTTTGTTATTCTCTATCCCCTTGCTCTTATTTCTTCATAGAACTTATCTCTCCCTGAAACGAAACCTTTGCTTTCTTGTTTGCTGTTTGTCAGTTTATCTGACTGGTATAAGCTCCATGAGTGCAGGGACTTTGTAACATTACTGTAGTTTCAATAAATATTTCCTAAATGAAAGACCAAATACAATCCACATTTTTACCAGCTAAGACACCAGGAAGCAAAAGGTAAAGAAGTCCCCACACTCCAAGAGACTCAAGTTGTGAGCAATTGGCTAAAAATATTATCTTCTAGAGGTCAGGGGTTCTGCAGTGGGAAGCACAGGACAAGTAGGATTGATAGAGATCTCATTCATCCCCTGACCTCTAAACATGGACACTGCTAATCAGAATGATTTTCCCTAGCCCACCAGATATGCAGGGACCTATATTCTTTTCTATGGTTTCTGGGAACAAACCCACAGAAGAATAAGCTGGAAGGAACATACAGCAAAGCAAGCAAAATAGGTAGCAGGAAAAGAGATGCAATCCTTGTCTGGCCTCAAACTGACCAGTTCTCAGCCTGAATCAAGGGAGGCTCTAAGACAGCTGGAGAAAGTGTTCCCGGTCTTAGCAAGGGACAGGCAGCAGAGGTGGCAGCATCTGGGTTGGCACGGTGTTGCCAAGGACTCCAGACCAGTTTGGGGCAGAAGGAGTGCTTCTTTGTGGATTTTTTACATCTGTAATATCCTAGTTCACCTTAAAAATCCAAATCAGGACAACAGTAAAAGAGAAATGCTTAATGCACACGGGATAATGCCAACCAGCTTAATCAGGACCATCAGTCTCCCACAGGGAACTCGACATCCTGGGAATGAATTTCATCCCAGTGGTCTCAATTCCCTTCTGCCTAGAGGCCCGGGTGGCTGAGCACTGACTTCTAAACCAAGAGAAATAGTGGCCAGCTTTCTGAAGGTGGAAGCGTTTCAAGCAGAGAACCAACTGCCTCTGCCCATCAAGATCCCTTCCTTGCCTTATCTACCTGCATCCTGATTTGCCCTAGAATAGTTTAGAGATTTTGTTTGTTTGTTTGTTTGGCCACAATAAACTCAGAGGCAGCAAAGAGCAGGGAAAGAGATGGGATTCTGAATCAGAGGCCCGAGATTTGAGCCCTGGTGTCACCACATATTGGTTGTGTGAGGAGGGAGTATGTAACCCACCTCCTGTCCCCATCTCCTCATTGGTAAGACTGGTGTATTGTGAAAATTAAATAAGGCCACGTCTTTGAAGGCACTCTGAGGGAACTCCAAAAAGACTGTACAAATGCCATGCTTTCATACATACAGGCTCTGGCCTTGGATAAAGATGAAGTCATTAAGGACATCATTTAATGATTGCTCAGATACCAGGTACCACTGAGCTAAGGATTTCCATTCTAATCCCATTTAATCCTCCCAACAATCCAATGATGTAGGTACTAAAGCTATCCCCATCTTACAGATATAGACACTGAGACCTGAGGAAATTAAGTAAATTTCCCAAGGCCACACAATAGGTAGTGAGGCTGAGATTCCAGCCCATGTGTGTAATACTCCAGAGCCCACACTCCCGGAGATAAACGGTATTTTGTCCTCTCTGCTAACCCTTACATGCTGAATGTGAGTTGCCCGAACCTGAAAACTCTGATCAGGGTGGAAGGAATGATCTTGAGTGAACACAAGTTTGCATTCAGGATGAAGCCTCAGTTTTCTTATCTGTAAATGGGGTCAATAATATCTCTCTATCTCACAGGTTTCTTATAAGGATCAAATGGCATCATCTGTCAAACACCTGAACACATAGCCAAGCACAGAGTATATGCTCAATAAATTTTACCTGCAATCATTGATATTATTATTGACCTGGCAAGTGCCTACACTTGGTGGCAGTAGAGGAAACTTTTCAGTCTCTGCTTCAACAACCCCTTGAACACTGGGCTTTCATAGTTAAAGATGCAGCCAGGGATCTGCCTATTGTCATTTGGCTGAAGTCAAAATTGCTGTCAGTACAGAAAGCCATGCCACTGAAGGAAACAGATATTACACCACCCAAAGTCATGCACCAGCCACATCTGTCTGTCTGAAGCTGGCTGAGAGAGAGGATGGATTACTTAAGTGTCTTTTAGGATGAGCTGAAGGCTTCTGATTGTCCAGGCAAGTCCGAGAAGGACCATCCACCAGTCATATCCTTGGTGTGGGGCTCACCTCCGTCAAAAATGGCTGGGAATTCACATCATAAAATCCCCAAGAAAACAAACTGTTCCTTCTCCTTCCTCTCTCTTCAAACCCCAGCTGCCCAGCAAGGGCTACCCTCAAGCTGGGGTGTTACTGCATACATCCCATAATGAAAGGGAGGTGTAGGAAGTCAGCACCTAAGTCAGGCTAGAATACTCCACCTTGCCTGACTGTGGCTCAGAAGATGAAAGTGGAAGCCACAGAAAACTGCCACAGTGTAGGAGGGAGGGGAGAGGAGGAAACAAAAAGGGGCAGGAGGGGTGCGGGGGAACAGTGTGAGGGCAAGGAGCTGGAAGCAAACTCTTCTCTCAGCCCAGGCCTGGCAGGTGGGGATGAGAGCTGGCGGGGAAGGTGCGCTCAGCTGACTGCCTCGTGGGCCAGTGCACAGGAGGCCAGGCTGTGATGCCCATTAATGTCTTCCATCCTTCTCAGGTTTAAAAGGGGAAATGTTCTATTTATAAGCCACTGACCAGTGGAGACTGGCTCGGGTCCCAAAGGGATCCTGGTTACCAGTGGCTGCCTCCTCCTGCCTCTCAACTGTTGGTGCTTTAACAGCAAAAGGCTGAAGGTGACTGACTGGAAGCAAGAGGAAAAAATCCTCTTCTCTACCCTCTGCCACTTTCATGAGACTGTTAGACCTTCAAAAATGGCTGAAGGCTTTAAAAACCTTTAAAAAATAGCGGCCTATGCAATCCCATCAAGGCTTGCCTCTGCAACCTTCAAGAATAAATATCTTTCTCTGCTTTACAGAGAAAAGAAAGCTGAGGCTCAGAGGTGAAGGAATGTGGACATCAGAGGTAGGGCAGTGGGCTAGCGCAGCCCTGGTAAGGTTGCTCCTCCCCATTTCCTCCCCTCAGTCTTCTCCTCACAAAACAGGAAGAGTCTCCATAAAACACTGTGAGGATTTGATCTGAATGACAGCCTGAGGAGGGAGGAGTGGATTTAACAGAAAGTGAATAAAGCAGGTTTTGTTTTGTTACCAAATCCCTGCGGGACGCTATTGGACCGTATTAAGATTCAGAATATGGGAAGCCCAAGAGTCAGGATTGAAATACATGACTCTGGCTCTCCTAGTCAGGGAGAGGGAGAAAGAACTGCATATCCCTCAGTAATGTGTACAGACGGTCAGGGAACCATTCATGGTTCTAACTGGAGGACTCACTTGGAAGAATATGGAATAACCCTCAGCAGCAAAGAAGCGGGTAGGTTAGGTGTGAGAGGCTGATGATGAACTCCTTCCAGCCCCAAAGGGTCACCCATATAATCATAAGGATGGGTGGCAGATCAGAGCAGAGATTTCAGGCATAGCTAGAGGAGTGGGAGAAGAGGGACACTTGCAATCAGGCAGACTCGGGTTTGAATATCAGCTCAAGGATTTCTTGACTATGTTGCCTTGGAGGAGCTACTTGACCTCTTTAAGCCTCAATCTGCTCATTTGTAAATGGTAAGCAGCATTTTGGCCAATGGCTATCATTTGCATACCACTTTCAAGCTTCCGGCCACAACCTCATGCCATCTTTAAACAGACTACGTTCTAAAAACTTATCTTGAATTAAGCCAAGGGTTAGCAAAATACAGTCCATGGGCCAAACCCATCTGCTGCTTATTTTTGTAAATAAAGTTTTATTGGCAAACAGCCATGCTCATCCATTTACACATTGTCTATGGCTGCTTTCGTATTACAATAGCAGAGCAGAGCAGTCCCACAAAGCTGGAAATATTTATTATCTGGCCCTTTATAGAAATGTGCTCAGCAGTCACATTTATAAAATCGTTCAGGGGTTTACATGCATTCTGTGCTTTTTGCCCTAAACACACTAAAATAATATATAAATCTAAATGGTAATTTAAAATGTTTGTCTGTGCACTAGCTAAAAGGATCTCAGCACCCACCAGTGGTATGCATGTTCCATTTGAGAAATGCAGTCTTAAAGATTAAATGACCTAACACTTATGAGAGACCAAGCCTGAAAACCAGCAGGAGTGCTGGCTGGCCCCTTCATTCTCTTCCCTGCTCCCTTCAGGTGCAGTTCTGCCAATCCAGGGGTGTTTCCTTTCTCATATAAGGAAGCAACTGGCATGACCAGATGATGATAAGGATTACAGCCAACAGTAATGAGGCGCTTACTAATGAATATGTCAGATACTGAGCTGAACTTTAATCTTCACAACACATTTATGAGGTAAGTGTTATTAATATCCCCATTTTACAGAAAAGGAAATTGAAGCTTAGAGGGCTCCCAGGCTCCACAGCCAAAAGGGCGGTATGCTAATTACACCCTTCACACCTATCCTCCATGGAAACAGTCTTTCCAATCCACATGGCAGAATCTTCTCTAAGGAAGTGATCTGAGAGATGTACGAGGATGTGCAAGCCAATGTTATTCATAATAGCAAAACTCTGGGCAGGACATTGAAGTCCAATGATAGAAGATGGCTCAATAAATTAGGATATAATCCTATGACAGAATATTAAATATTAAAAGTAATTACAAATGATATTTTAAACACTTTTCATGACATGGGAAAAGGCTTGTATATATTTTAGAGCAGAATGCAAATGAGTATATACAGTATAAAGCCAATTAAGTCAAAATACATGTGGACATCATGAAAAAAGGCAGGAAAGAATTATTTCTGGGAGGAATATTATAGATGATATTGATTTAATTTGAAAATCATTTTGCTGTATTTCCTTAATATTCTACAATGAGCTCATATTACCTTTATAGTAAATGAAAATGCATGCTTTTAAACCTGTGTAGGAGTGAAGTTCAGAGATTCAATGTTCCAGCCCTGCAAGTGACTATATCCTAAATCCAGCTCTTTGAGGAGCATTCTTTCTCTAATCCTCCAATCACTCCCCCTCACCCCCAGTGTGGATGACAAAATGACAAATCACAGCGGGTTCCTCAGCATTATTCAAATACAACAGATTCTTGTGAAAGCATTAGATTAAAAACAAACTGGAAGGAATGAAGAGATTATGACTTGGAAGCAAACAAAAATTGCTATATTTCCTTTACTGGGGTTGGGAGAGAGGTTGGAAGTTTCCAGTTTTTTTAAGTCGTTCTAGCCTAGATAGAATTCCATTCTGAACTCACAAACCAATTGGTTCTTGGCATTTCTTCTGCTCACTGGGTACTGGGTATATCTGTAGATAGCATGACTATTACAACCCCACGCCCCCAAACACACACAGGTAATTGAGCCATCTGTTTATTGTCTCCCCGCGGTCTAAGCCAAAATAGCAAATCCTATACTCCTTAAAGACAGAGACACATGTCCTAGTTGTGAGTGTCCTCACCCCTCAGTACTCATGTAGCCCACTGCCACATGCCCTTAAGGACTCTGAGAGATATTAACTGAACGAAGAGCTACAGAAAGCCTGGTGGTTCAGGAAACAAGACTCCTGTAGCTAAATCTAGTAAAAGGTTCATGTAGGCGCAACCAGAAAATGTTAAACAAGAATGGGTATCATCTTGAAAAGCTAGAGGGTCCTGAAGTGAATAAGAAGGCTAGCCTGGAGCAATTTGGGCATATTCCTTTGAATATAATCCAATTAACCATTGGAATTTGAGTTAATATTTACGTTGAGGAAAGTGGCACTATGAAGTCAGGATTAGGAGATTGAACCCTCTCTGTCTCAATCTGTCAGACTTCAGGCTCTAACCAGCTGGGGAAGCTGTGGGAGAGCAGCATTTCTGTAAACAAGCTAATCTTTTTAGAGACAACTAGGGAGTGACATTTATTATTCGAAACTTCAAACTTGGAAAAGACCAACTCACACTATAAAAGCCTGCACTTCCTTTACTCTCCTTCACTAGACTGGTCTATCCTCTGTGACAGGTTCTCAGCTTTCTCAGTGTCCTTACAACTGCAGGACAACAGCAGCCTGGGCTAACATATCACTTCTTGGCTTCTTCTCCTGCTTCTGGTCTCAACTCATTTCAAGAGTAAATAGACCAATATTCAGAGCCTTTGGGGAGTAAGCCTCACAATTCCAGCCAAAGGTAGGGCAAGAGTGAAGACTCAGAAGATATGCATTAACATAGCAAAGAAAGCCAGAGAAGGTGAGTTGTGTGTGTGTTTATTCTAATAATAAAGAGGGCAAACCAATGGCAGGTATCAGATCACAAGATTATCAACATTGGCAGTGATACTTCCTTAGTAAAACAACTCTAGGGAACAACAAACCATACTTTCTTCCTCTCTACTATCCTTTCTTCCCTTATCTACTAGGTGAGGGTTTGACCAATTAGAGAACTTGGTGTCACTGATACATATTCCTGACATTCCAGGAACAAACCCAGGGAAGGTTCCCTGTTGGCAGCAGGATCCATGGTGAGAAACCTATAGGACTGGCAAAACCAGCAGACTGGTTTTCAAAAGGATCTGTTGACAAACTAATAGAACTAGTAAGAGTTTAGATACAAGATTAACCTATAAAACTAATGGCAATCAGGGAGCAGGTGAAGCTTAATGGTTGAGTGTCTGCTTTGTATGTAAAAAATAAAAATAAAAAATTAATAGCAATCAGAAAATATATTTTAAAATAAAGCCCTATATATTCATACCAGCAACAAAAACTATGAAATATTTAAAGATTAATATAACCAAGACAAAAGAACTCTAGGCGGAAAACTAACAAAGGATACAGATGGTCTGAATAAATGGAAAGACATTCAATGCTCTTGGAGGAGATAATATTATAAAAGTGTCGATATCCCCCCAAATTAATCTACACAGTTCAATGCAATTCCAAGTAAATTTTTATTTTTTTGAGAAAAATTATTAAACTTATTCTAAAATTTATAAGGAAGAAGAAAGGTTCACAAATAGCTAACTAAGCCAACCTTTAAAAAGAGGAGTAATGTGAGGTGACTTAAACTGCTGATACTAAGACTTGCCTCAAAGTCGTCATATTAAAAACAGAGAGATATTGACACAAGAACAGTCAGCAGACCAAGGAAATAGAATAAAGAACCTAGGGACAGAGCTCAGGTGTGTAAATCTAATATACAATAAAAGTAGCACCACAAATCAATGGGGGAAAATGGATAGTTTAGATGGTGAGAAAACTGACAGTTTCTGTGGATAAAAATAAAACTGGATCCTCATAGAATACCACATACAGTTATATTAGAAACCTAAACATGAAAGACAAAATCATGAAATCAACAAAAGAAAATGTAGGCGCACATTTTTGACATAAGTCAGAAAAGACTTCTTTAAGACACAACTTGAAAATCACAAACCAGAAGGCATAAAAAGAGATGAACTTGAATATAACAAAATTAAGGCTTTATAGTCAGTGAAGGATACCAAACACAACATTAATAGACAGATGACAGGATGGGAAATATGATTTAAAATATCTGAAACTAAAAAGGGATTGATATCTAGAATATAGAAGATACATCCACAAATCAACAAGAAAAAGATGGCAAATGTAATAGAAAAATGGGCAAAGAACACAAATAGGCAATGAACAGAGAGGAAACCCAGCAGACTAAGAGGCACATAAAGAGGTGCTCGAACTCATGAATTCTCAGAGAAATGCAAATTGAAACAACCATGAGCTATCATTTCACTTATGACAACAAATTAGAAAGCTGGATAAAAGTAAGAGTTGACAAGGAGGGAGAAATCCTCATATGGGGCTGCTGGGACTGTGGACCACGCAGGAGAACACGTGAGTACGCAAACTAAGCACGTGCCCACTCTGTAATGTGCAATTCCACTCCTGGTATATTTCAAAGAAATCCTCACACAGGGGGACATGCACAAAGATGTTCATTGTTGTGTTACTAGTGGTGATGAGGCGGTAGCGGCATCCTAGGTGTCCATCTCTGCAAAAACGGCTATATGGAGGGTGCGCTCCAGGGAGTATGCAACAGTAAGCCGCAACAGTCTAGAAGTCTAGAAGTACACCGAGTAGTACGGGTGGCTCCTAACACAACGCTGAGGGGACAAAGTAAGAATCAGAACAAAACACGAAACTGTTTATATATAAATGAAAAACACAGGGAGATAAAAGAGGAATATACATTTTCCAACTAAACATTTTTTAAAGTACACATTAGAATGGTGATTTAAAAAAAATTTTTTTTTTTATTAAAAAAATGGTGGCTTAGGGGGAAGGAAAGGAAAAGGAATGGGGAACAGAGGTAAAGGGGAATAAATAAATAGATAAACAAACAGAAGGGTGTTGCAAGAACCATTAATGATAATGTGCCATGAACTGGGAAATATGATTAATCCAACGCTATCTACCTGAGGTCCAAATAGAGAAGGGAAAAAAGAAAAGAGGCAACAAAAAAGGCTCTGCAAAGAAATGTTCAGGTAAAATACCTGCAGCTGACAGGCATTATTTATGGGCCTGTATTACACCCCACAGGCACTGTAGGCCCTGAGAGAAACTTTGCGTTGTTTCAGAAGTGTGCCCAAAGGAATTGCCTTTTGTTACCTGCCCCTTCAAAACATCCTGGCTCTATAATAAAATGTACACATTCAAATTCCCACCAAAACATTTTCTGAAAAGGAAAATGGTAGACATTTGGAATATCAGACTGACTTCTCACCTTTAAAAGAGTTTAGACTATGATACCAATAAAAAGAGGACCATAAAACGGTCAAGACCCTGTGCAATGGAGCAATCTGTGGCAGGATTTTTTTTTTTTCTCTACATCTTCAGGTTTTTATTCTCCATCTATTTTTTTTAACAAATCAATTTTATTGATACATATTAATAAAGCATAAGTCCATCCAAAGTGCACAATCAATAGTATTCAGTATAATCACATACTTGTGCATTCATCACTTCAATCATTTTTAAAGCATTTTCATTATCACAATAATAATAGTGTTAAACAAACAAAAAACTCATCACCTCTCAATCTCTCTCTGCTTCCCCCATGTGGCAGGATTTTGATCTTACCTGATACAGAGGCCTAGGGCTGGGTGTGGGGTAAGACTGCAAATTGCTGCAATCAAGAGACACTAACTGTTCAACAACTAACTGGAGTGTGTGGCAGGGAGGGTGGAGGGTGGAGGCAAAGAAAATGTATGACATGAAAATGGGTCCTGATGCCAAAAAAGGTCGAGGAAGCACCAACCCAGAACACTACTCTGGCTTTACCAGCTTGGAAATAAGTGAATGGAACACCTCTTAGAATAGTGATAGTCTAGAAAAATAATTCCTATCTAAAGTACTCCTAAAAAAGTGAACAGCATGTGTCAACCCATCTTTTTCTCTCCTGTTTGCTAGAAGAAAGGATAAGCAACTGAAGAATCATTAGAGATTTGAGGCAGGGAACTCTCTCACGCTGTCAATGACAGGATGCCAAAAGCAAAGCATCACAGGTGCCTATGCTTTCCAAAACAGAAGTCTTTATATTGTTCTTTTCTTAGAGAGGTAGAATATCACAATCTTTAACAGTAGAGCCTTTGGAGTCAGACAAATATAGATTAAATTGTGTCCCCTAAGCTTACTAGCCTCGATTTCCTAATCTACAAAATAGGTCAGAAGTACCTATCTCGTGGAGTGTTTGCTAGCATTAAACAAGCTAATGACATAAAACATCCCTAGTGCCTGCCACATAGTAAGTGGTCAATAAACATTAGCTAATAATAGCTATTATTGTAAAATATATGCTCATTTTAGACAATGCAAACTATAAAGGGGTATTTAAAGTAGAAGTTGATGTCTCCTAATAATCTACCCATACCCTGATTAAGAGTTTGATGATAAATGTATTTCCAAACTTTTTTCTATCAATATATCTAGATGAGTCAAATAATTTCATTTACTATATGCCTTGTTCAATAATCTGATTTTTAAAAAATCAATTAACAAAATACTGTGGGCACCATTTCTTGTTTGCTCATTTTAAAGGCTGCATACTACTCCATGATATATTTAACCAACTTCCTATTGGGCATTTAGATTGTCTCCAATTCTTTGTTATTATTACCAATACTACAGTAAACTTCTTTGTTGCACTCTAGTCTAATTATTTCTTTAGGACAAATTGTTGGGTCAAAGGATATTCGCTTTAGAAGGCTTCTATTACATATTCCCAAAAATGCCTTACAGAATGGTAAAACCAGTTGGCATAGTCACCAATACAACCATGTCCATCTTTCAATCTCTTGGCACTCATTTCAAGTAGAGAGAAGCAGGGTCGTAGGGACAAGTCAGAGGCGAACTTTTGGCCAGGGGTCTCTTTCCAAGCACCTCAACCCCACAACCATTGTGTCCTTTATACAAGAAGGTCCTTTATACAGGTTGAGGCATGGTGTGGGAATCTCTTATTTTAGCCTGTTTGGCATCTATCCCCTCTTGTTCTGGTGGGTCCCTGATTTACCTCTGGGAAACTACCTGCTCCCATTTTATGCAGTACTGTTGAAAATGTCAGTCAAGATGTGTTGTTTTCCCCTGGCCCAAGCCAGACCAACCTGATGCTATCTTTCCCAGGAATTTGAGTCTAAGAAGAGTTGAGGCAAAGGCTAAAATATTTAGAGCATTTTCATCCTGAAAATATTATCCATAAGATGCATTCTCATTGGGTCTTTTTTCCTGGTTTCTCTGAGCTGGTCTGATTTCAAGCCTGACTCTTTAGCCCTTCCTTCCCTACTGTGAGTTACTCTCAGCTTTCCATTATTCCTTCCTTATTGTTATTGCTGTTTTTGTCGTTGCTATTATTGCCTTAGTTAGCCAGAGTTGCTTTCAGATGCTCTAAAATGATCTTACCTGACACTGAGGGGAGGAAAATGACTTGTTTCCTTGAAAATTTGAAAAAGTATTCTTTTGTACAATTTTTGAGGAACAAAATATTTTTTCCTCTCATAAAGGCCTTGCAACCTACCAATAGCAGCAATTCCAAATTACTTAATAATTTATATAAAAATTCTGGTAAAATCTATATTTTGCAGAGAATGAATAGAGAAGAGTCTCTGTCCTATAATGCTTTCACACACACACACACAAAAAAAAAAGGAAAGAAAAAAATCTCATCCTTTTCTCTACAAGGAGAGGCATTATTCGACTGATTTTCCAGAAACTCCTGGAATTCATAGTAAGGCTACCTCTGAAATTTTTCTCCAAGTGGATTTTAAGGTAAGGGATCAGGATTTCCTTTGAACTCTTGCAGCAACCTGGAAGGAATTTGTTTTTCCTTCTGATCATCCCCAAACACTCTACCAATAGCCATTTGATTTTAATACCACTGCCTTTACAAGGTTACAGGTGCCCTTGGAACTCATGATTAACCAGAGTGCTCAAAGCCAGTAGCAGGGGAAATGTGCTGCATTGGACAGAGGCTGCCCAGGGTCATTTCCATCAGAGGAATATTATTACATAATTCACCATCTCTACTCTTTCTTCTCCAAAAAGGCAACAAAGCAAACAGTTATTAAGCAATCATCTAAGATAGTTATTGCCTCTCCAGTCTTTTCAGCAAGACTGTGCAAGAGGCAAGGTCAATTTTGGCTTTCCCACAGGACAGGATTCTTGGGGAGTTGGGTATTATTAGATTAAGTGACTTTTAAGTGGTGATTTGTGCTACAGGCTTAAGAATATCTAGAATTAAATGCCATAATCAATGTAAATGAAAATACTTTGTAGCATGTGAAGAGTTATATAAATGCAAGGTGTCATTATAGCTTTGCCAGTCAGGTTCACTGAATATCCCCGTGAAATCACTGAGGTGGGGAGTCAGGGTGGAAGCCTCTTCATGCTGCACTGGGGGAAATGTGGAGACCTAGCATGCCCACAGCACCTCCTGGTGGTTGACCTGTGGAGTAGCAACTTCTCAAAGCCCACTCCAACCCCAGCTGCAGAAAATTACCCAAGCAACATACTTACTCCCTTCGCTCTGACTGTCTTTGTTCGAGTTGTAGACCTGGAAAACAAAAATAAAAATTTACTTGCATGCACCACTCTAACAGTTCACTGAAAAAAAACATTATCTTCTTTCTTTTCTGCCTTCCCCCTTTCCCAAATTTGTGGCATAAGGTAGAAGGCAACTTCTGGCCCCAAATATAACACCTCCTATAATTATCTACTTCCCAGTATTTAGTGCAGTGGTTCTTAAGCAGGTGAACATCAGATTCACCGAGAGAACTTTATGGTAAAACAGATCACAGTCCATCTTTTCTAAAAAGCAAATGAGCATATCTGTGTCTGCAAGTTTAAAAGGAGCAAAATAATAATTTAAAAAATAGTTAAAAATCATTAAGCATTAACTGTGCACCAGGCAGCACTATACATCATCGAAAATAATCTACAGAACAATTCTATTGGGTAAGAACTGTTATCACTATTTCACAGATAGGAAGTCTGAAACTTAGAGAGGTTAACTGAGGTTCCTCAGCTAGTAAATGGCAAAGTCAGGACAAAGATATATCACAAACTGGCAAGTGTCAACACTGGGGAATGGAATCAATCACTTTTGACTTTTATACTGTTATAAATTTGAATGTTATAAGAAGAATATATTACTTTTACAATTAAAGAAAACCCTTAAATTATAAATAAAACATAGAAAAAAGATAAAGTACCCCAACACAAATGGATAATGACATATTGCAGAGGTCAGAGCAACTTTTTCTATAAACGGCCAGGTAGTAAATATTTTAGGCTTTGCAGGCCAAGATGCAAAATTGAGGATACTATGTAGGTACTTATATAACAAGAGTAAAAACAAATTTCCATAAAATTTTTGTTGACAAAATTACAAATATAATAATAATGGAGTATAATTTTTTGAAATACAGGTCTACAAGTCAGAAGTAGGGAATTCTTTTTGGAGGGAGGGAGGATAACATTTTGCTTAATTGGGGTTCAAAAGTAGTGTCCCCTATCATCAAATCAATTGCAAATGCTCATCTGTAAATGCCATGCTTAGTTTGCGGGCCATACAAAAGCAAATGGTGGGCTGGATTTGGCCTGTGGGCTGTGATTTGCCAATCCCTGATGTGCTGTCATTATGAATTAGATGAAACCTCTGCTTTAGGGAAAAAAAATCACAGTGTTCAAACCCTTCTTTATGATTTTGTAGGTATAGAAAGGCATAAGGTAGAGCTGGTCATCATAACTTAAATTTTTTAAAAAAAGCTATACCAAGTGATTCTGATAGCCACCCTCAGAGAGAACTGCTTATTTAACCCCCAAATCAAGCACCTCTGAAAAGAGAGTACCTCTCAAATCCAAAAAGGAATTTTCAGTTGCTAGGAAAGATGGAAGGGAATGGTTGGTCAAGAGCTGGGCAATGGGACCAACTTGACCCCTCACTTGCCATGTTTCACTGGGTAAATCCTTTAACCTCTCTGGGCCTCTATTGCCTCATTTGTAAACTGAAGGAGTTGACCAAGAAGGGCTTTGAATTACCAAACTCTAAATAGGACAAATCATCCCATTTTTAAATTATTACTTATTCTAAAAATGACCAAAGTTGCACAGCCACTTACTGCAGATCAGAAAGATGAGGGTAAAAGGAATGGGTTTCGGCACTTAAAAAAAGACTGCCTGGTGACTGAAAAGGCATCAGTGTATAGGCTAGAGATTAAGAGTCAAAAGACTGATTCTGGTCTTGTGCTTCACTATTGGTCACTTCATTTTGCTCAGCCTTAATTTGTTCATCTACAAAATGGGTTTGATGAGAGTTATCCTGCCTACCTCTCCTAAGGGCTGCTGTGAGGATCAAATGAGATTGTGAAAGACAAAATACTTAAAACTCTAACACCTGACATAAATGCATGTTCTTTGGGCTATACTATAGGGAAAAGAACTGCTTAACATTCAGAGGATATGGGGAAGGGCAAAGTCACCACAAAGACTAGGTGGACGTTGGCATAGAGGCTGTGCTAATTTCTATCTGTAACAGCAAATATGGCTGTCTATTCTCCCTGGTCAGCACCTCTACAATCTATATAAATTTGGACTAGATCATGGACTTCAAATTGAATTTCATGGCATCTACTTAGGGACTGGCAAAAGGGTTGGGAGAGAAGCTAAGCCTCCAGGTACCCAAATGTCCCCTCCCTGTGTTTGTATCAGTTTTACTTATTTGGCTATCAAGCAAGGGGATACTAGCTTTGAAATGTTTGAAATCCTCTTGAGTAGACAATTTCTAAAGCTACCTGCAATTCATTAATTTGTTTATTCATTCATGCATTTAACAAATATTTATTGGCTGCCTATAATAGCCAGGCAATATTCTAGGTGCTGAGGACACAGACGAACAAGGTAGCTATAGCCTCTGAGCTCCTGGAACTTGCCTACTAATAAAGGAAAGGGGGAAACAACAAAACACGTAAACAAATATGATTGTTTCAAATAGTCACAAGTACAATGGAGAAAATAAAAGAAAGTATTGTGGTCCTGAGGCAGGGGTAAAGCTTCTCCGAAGAGATGGCATTTGTATGAGACCTACAGGACAAGAGGAAACCTCCTTGGGAAAATCTGGGGTCCAGTGCCGAGAGCAAGTGTGGGCCCCTTGAGGTGGGAAAAAGCATGGCCTTTTGCAGGGAAGAGGGTCTTTTACAAGTTAGTAATTAGTGCAAGGCAGAGAGGGGTGGAGATGGGGATGGGGCAGGGGGCGGGGGGCAGGACCTGTGAATGAAATGAGTAACCCTGTAACAGCTAAGGACCAAAGAGCCATTGTGATTGGCATTCACTAACCTTGGAAGGCTGGGTAAGGGAAGTACCAGGGGAGAGACCATATTTTGCCAAGGTTTTTTTTTTTTTTTTTTTAGCCATCCCTGATCACTGCACTTCTCTCGTTAAATTCAAACATTCTAACCCAGAGAAACTCACTCATTTTTATAAATGGTATCCAGAAGGAATAATGAAATGCAGGGCTTTTAGTCCTCCTTAATTAGGAGGTGACTTTGCACGAAATTGCTTTCCTTCAAAGTTTCCTGGGTCACAGGAGACCCCTGCCTGGAACACCCAAGCATTCTCCGAATTGGCAGGGCATGATCAATGAGCCGAAGGCACCAGAAACATGTGCTGCCTGCTCTTCTGATGCCAGGCCGTTAATCTCTGTCTGGTTTGGGTAAATGAGCCAAAGAGAATGAGTTTTGAAATGGAACTAACAAACCATGCCCGCCAGAATTGCCTGCCTACATGGCCCAACAAGGAAAGCCCAGGATGGGGGAGTGGTCTCACCACCACGGAGGCCAGGTGGCAGCAGCTTAATTGCAGGAGGTGGGAATGGCTTTGTTTACTGAGCACTTACCAAAGGCCACACATGGCATCATCTAATCCTTGTAACCACTCTATGGATTAGGTACTAGTGTAAATCCCATTTTACAGTTTTAGAACCTGAGGCTCAGAGAAGTTACATAACTTGCCCTAGGACACAGAGCTTATATGTGGCATACTATTCCTCTATCTTGCCTCTCACCCACCCTTTACTTTTCCAGGTAGTGGCAAATGCACACAATTACCAAGTATAAATACCTTCTACATTGGCAGAAGCAGAGCGCATCCAATTCATCCTTAAGAAATAGAGTTTGTTGGGGAAACCCTTCTATAGATCTCATACTTGACCACTAGCAACAAACTGGGGTTCAGAGGCAAGGGCAATATCCAGAAATAAAAGGTCTCTTTGGCCACGGCTTTTGTCTTATAAGTAGCAGAGTATCTTAGATTTATATGCTTTCACCTAAGCCTCTGTCTCAGGAAGCAGATGTGGCTCAACTAGTTGGGTGCCCGCCTACCACATGGAAGGTCCCGGGTTCAGGTTTCAGTGCCTCCTAAAAGAAGATGAGCAGACACTGCCCCGCTGCAACGAGCTAGATGCCACAAGCCAGCAGATGCCACAGCCCACAGGGAGCGGATGTGGCTCAGGCCGCTGGGCACTTGCCTCTCATGTGGGAGGTCCTAGGTTCGGTCCTGGTGCCTCCTTGAGGAAGTGAGCAAACAATGAAGAGCAAACAATGAGCAGACAGATGAGAGAACCACCGGGGAGGGGTGGAGGTGGAGATAAATAAAGTAAATAAATAAATCTTGAGGGGAAAAAAAAACACCTATATCTTGACAGGAAAGAAAACCAACTCAAAGGAAAGGTCACTAAACAATCACTGAATTATAGCTCCCAGGATAATTGAAACAGTTAATGCAATTTCTCAACAACCCAACTTAAGCTAAAGTGTATCTATCCTGCTTAGCTAGAGTACTCTGTGACCTGCTCACATTAAGATTTCTGAGCCTTTTTGCTTTATATACTTTGACATACGTGTGCTCTAGTTTCTGCTGAATACTGTGCATGAAGGGTATGCTTCTAGAAAGTGAAATTATATGTTTTCCTTATTAGTGTCCACCTGAGAGCCACTAAGTAATCATTACAATAACAATAATAAATTAATAATACTGATGATGGTGACAAAAACCCTGCTATTTGTCAGACATTATGCCAAGCACTCTAAATGCATTATCTTGTTCAGTCCTCATACCAACCCAATTTTCCCATCATATAGATGAAGAAACTGAGGCATTCAAGAGGTTAGTCACTGCCCAAGCTTAGGCAGCTGGAAATGGGCAGTCCAGACAGGAACTCCCACAGTCTGTCTCCAGAGCCTAAGCTCTTAATGACTAACCACACAATAAATAAGACATTGTGATGGTGATGACGATAAAGGTGATGGATGAGACATAGTGGGCAGCGAGGGAAGCTGAGTCACTGGAATAAAGAATGTGCCCCCAGTCAGAGAGAAATGAAACTGGGAATGGCTTTCTGATTCCAGCGTGAAGTATTCACCACTAAACCATGCAACCAGCTGGCATCTATATAGAAGTAATACCCCATATTCTTTCAGAACCACAAGTCTCGATCCTGAAGATAATCACCATGGCAGAAAAGTGGGTTTTGACACAAATCACAGGGCACCACAAGTCTATGAGTCCTCACCCAGAAGCTACAACGAGAGTACAATTTAATAAATCAAAGAAGGGCGAGGAAAGCCTTCATATGCCTCCTCTTCGCTAAGATGTGATTTTGCAATAAATTCTGTTCACTGCTGAGCCAATTCAATTTACACATCCCTAGAGAATTAAGAAAGAATACACAGAGTCATTTGGATTCCCAGAATTTTTCTATGGTTAACCTTCATTACCATTACCAGGCCTTACTGAGAAAGTACAGACAGGAATTTTTTTAACATATAAATTAAAGGCATAAATAAAAGCAGCAATTAGACAAAACTATCTGACTTTTTCCTCTGACACACAGCTATACTAGCACTTGGCTTCACCACACTTTGGATCAAAATCTGCACAAAATGAAGGTGTTGGAGAAATAGATTCCTAAACAAATCTATTTAAAACTGCTGCTCCTATCTAAAATGTAGTATCTTTACCTGAACTCACACCCAAACTCTATGCTTCCCAGATGTCTCATACAAGTGGTTGGGGATCTCTAAACCCTTCCTACCCTATATACCAATGTGGAGACACACTGAACAGAGCTGCAAGTAAACACCTTAAAACACTGCATGAACTGCTTCTACCCTATCTGATAGCACTTTGTCCCTCTCTCTCAGTATAGAGAGGACACAAGGTGTCCACCATTACTAGGGCTTGTTCTTTTGAATGGTTTCTCTATCAGTGGTGACAGATTTTTAGTAATCTGCTGCTTAGGTTCATAGTCCAACCCTAAAACTTATTATCATATATTCCAACCACTTAACATATCTAAACATCTGTAATATTCCCAACCTTTTAAGCTTATTGTATGCTATATAAAGTATTTAACACAGAGCATAGAATGTAAATTCTGTGGTCCAGAGAGCATCCTATAAAGATTAATCTTCATCATCACCATTCACCTCCTTCCTTCTCTTCACATTTTGTTTAAAAAAAAAAAAAAAAAAAAAAAAAACACAGGGGAGCAGATGTAGCTCAGTGGTTGAGCACCTGCTTCACATGTGTGAGGTCCCAGGTTCAATCCCAATACCTCCTAAAAAAAAAAAAAAAAAATCTTGTTGATGGAAGGTTATCACCTATAGGATAAATGGCTGGGAGTGGAATGCAGTTGGAAAGATTCAGTGATGTCATTAACATTTAATGTAATCAACTGAAACTAATGGAAGGACTAAAGGAAAGGAGACAATCTAAGGCCAACCTTTAGAGCAATGGTTCTCAATTTTTTTTATTACAGCCAAAACTAAAAATAACCAACCACAATCAATCACTTTTTCACCACCAATTATGTGCCAGGTACCATATTAAGTGTTAGATACATTATTTTATTTCATTCTCCAAGCCTGTGAGGTACATACTACCACTGCTTATGATTTCATAGGATCATATACGTTAATTAACTTTCCAAAGGTTCCATAGCTAGCAAGTGGTGGAGCCAGGATTTGAACCAAGCAGAGCCTTCTAGAGTCTGTACTCAATCACAACATCATACTAACTTCCCTACCCAGACCCACTTTCCAATGGAAAAATAACTTGGTGAAAGCAAAGGACTCAAAAGAAGCTAAACAGTAATTTAAATGGTAACAATGAAACCATTATGTAAGACAAAAGTTTCCAATTAATACAAGTATAGCAGTAATTGGAAACCACAACCAACTTGAGACAACACTTCAGGATGTCTAAAACATTCCTCCTAAAAACAGTATCTTGCCAGTGTTGTCCAAGGATGGTATAGCAGACAGACTTCTGAACAGAACACCACATTAGGCTACTCAGCAAACTCTTGGAAAAGGCAAAATTTAATAAGAAGTTACTAGAAACTTCCACTGGTCTGTGGTATTCCACCCATAAAAATCTAATAATAGATGTGAATTTTTTGATCAAGAAGACTCTTTCTTCCCAGCAGTGGACTACAGGCTACACTTTGAAAAGCTTTTGAGAAAAAACTCTTTGAATCTTAAGCACATGGGAATAAAACCAGTTTCCAAAGCATGATGTTAATAAGGCTGTGTCTCAACGTGCGGGGTCAGCTCTTGGGAGCTAGCTATCAGTTTCTCCTCCCATCAGAATTGAGCCCCTCATCACCACAGCTTGAAGGATAAAACCTGCTCGAGAAAATGGAAGTGAGATGGCTATTGCTGCTTTTCTATTTCTCAGCTAGCAACACTTGCTCTGGCTTGCCCTTTCCACTTCCACCAGAATTGCATTGATGGTCTTAGGGAGGCGCTTTCAAAAAGGAAACCAATAAAAATTATTTGATGGCACCTCCCACTGACCTATTCCTGAACAATTGTGAAGATTTTGCTTCTTGGCCCACAGAATTACACGTGAAGAAGGTTCAGTAATTGGCAGATAGCAGGCCACTCAATAAATATTGATTAGATAAATAGATTTTGAGTAGAAGGAATAAGAGACAGTTTTTAAAATCATCAAATTAGTTGATGTGGATAATGCAGTGATGAGACAGAAAAGGTAAGCTAGATCTATCATCTCCAGGTGACTATGTCTCATTCTTCTGAACATCTGGTGAATTCTCTATGAGCCTTTACCTTAGAGGGTAGTGGATATACACAATTCAGGCCTTATTACAAGAAAATATAAAGCAGATTTATCTCATTTGACTTAACTCAAGGCTATCAAAATCACTCACATAACCCATTCATTTTCTGTGGCCCACCACTGAATATCAGCTCTATACTCAGCAGGAGACAAAAATGCTGCTAATCGTTTCAGGCCCCGTGAGCCCAGGGAGTTCTGGAATGAGAGCTAAGGAAGGGGTTAACACATCTGATGGCTCTGAGTCTCTTCTCTCCTATGCAATCAAAAGGATCTTAAAACTCAGGCAGTCTTTTGGAAAATGGTTCAGCAATAAGAAAACAAATGGCCATGCTCCTAAAGCCACTTGGATAGAGTCTTTTGATGGCCCCTGAAGTCTTCTTGTCTACCAACACACCAGAATGCCAGTGAATAAAAATTACTACTTGTTAAACATGATTATGATAATGGTGATGGATAGAAAAATAAACTTCCCTTTCCCATTAGTTCAAGCATTGCTTGCTGCTTTGTATCTTATGGCTACAAAGAGCTTCCCTGATTATATTATTTTTCAGTAATATTGGGAGAAAAAGTGTTCTGGACTCCTGCTACTATCTGTTCAGCATTCATGGCCCTCATTTCCTAGAAATGCCACCCTCATTTTCCCTGGGGAGCCATCTCCACCTGCCTTGACAAGTCCATGTGGTTTGGGTGAGGCTGATTCTAATTCCAGCTTCAGGTTTGGCGGTGCGACCCTGGCATTGCATCCTACTATGCATGTGATTCATCCCAGGTCAACAATACTTGTTTTTACTATTTTTTTTATTACAAGTGTTGGAAATGAGGGCTTGCTGTGTTGTTAGAATAGGATGTATGCCTGGAGTTTCTGTGGCCAACTTTGCCATCACATGGGCAAAGCCTGAGTAATAAAGGTCAAACAAAGGACAGCAAGATATGAAGAGAGACTGAGTTTGAATGACACCTTTTCAGCCCTTGTACCTAAATGTATCTGAAATCCATCCCTACTCTTTCCACTGGTGAACCAATAACATGTTTTTTCTTTTTATGTTGTTTCTATTACTTGCACCCAAGAGTCACAGAACATACAGAGGCGCTCATTAGAGAAAAGCCCAGTTGAGTTTCAGAGAAAACTTCAGAATGAGGAACAAAGAAAAAAATGTGCAACAAAGTAGAACAGGAAAGAAACTATATTCATGTCATCCTCGAATTCCCCCTTCTTTGTACCTCATATATGCAATCAGTTGAAAGTTTTATCAATTCTATAACTATAATATATCTTGAATCTACTCCTCACCCTCATTTCTATTATTATTGCCCTAGTTCAGGTTTTCTTCACCTTCTCACCTGAACCTTGACATTGTCCTTCTCCCAGGTCTTGCTGCTCCCTCCCTCCCCTGCCCCCCTCCTCTAATCTGCCAAATACATTGCTCCTAGAAGGTGTGGTTTACTGAACCAAAATTCTGTCTGGAGAAGAGAAGTCTCCGAGACATTACAATATTACTCTTTAAATACTCAAAAAGCATGTGGAAAAAGGGGTAGACTTCCTGCTCTAGGTGGAGATCAGAGTCAGGGTGAAGTCCCAGGGAGGCATATTTCAGCTGGCTATAAGTAAATGGCAAGCAGAGCTCTTCACGGTCCACTGAGGCAGTGAGTCTGGCTGACAGTCACTCTTAAGCACAGGGCTAAGTTCCATTTCATCTAGAAGGAGACCCTGGGCATTCCTGGGCTGACAAATTCAGCTTTGTTTGGGGTTTAATCATTGTTAGCCTGTCCTTTCACCTTTAAAGGTCTTGGATATATTCCAGACAAAGTGAAAATGCATTCGGGTGAGGCAGATTGGGGTGGCGGATGGTGTGTTGCAGGTTTTGAAAATTTGGCATTAAGGCCTGCTTCTACCACGTTTTAGCTATGTGACTTTGAACTAGTTATTTAACACTTCTGAGTCTGTTTTCTCATAATAAAATAGAGCTAAATAATAATGCTAACTTTGAGGAGAGGGTGTCAGGAAAAAATAAGATAGTTCTCACAGGGCCTGACTGTGCTCAATAGAAGTTATCTTTTTCTCCTACTGCAGCAAAGATTTTCTAATTACTTGATGGCTACAGACCACCCTAATCTCTTCCTTCTTTGACTTCTCACTGCTCTTACAGTCCACTCTATAGAATTGAGCACTTTAAAATACAGTTTTCATTCTTCAACATTTTCCATCTATACAACCTTATCGGTCCAACCAAGTAAGTCCCTTGATGACTAGCTCCATCTTCCACTTCTGTGGGGGTGCCTGGCATCTAATATAGCACTAGGCATATATCCAGGGACCAAGAAATTGCTCCTGATTGAGTGACAAAGAGCGTGATGCAGAAGATGCACATTTCTTTGTCTCAGGTCTTTCTTAGTGGGTCAAAAAAGGGTTACAATGACCTTAATGGGTAAATTATCCTTATAACAATGTTTATACATTTTGAGTGTTGTTGGCACTTAGTCCATATCCTTGTGAGAATCTCGAAATTAAGAAGATAAGATTCTAAAGAAAAAGGTGAAACAGCTCCTCCTGGAGCAAGTTAAGAGGTAGGTTACAGTAAGATATGCAGAGAAGGGCAGGCCATTTATTTTAACTTGTTTTCAGTACTGGTGAATTAAGCCTGCGCAAAATGCTTCTGGATTACCAACACTGATTGTTGTGGGCACTCCCCTCCCCGCTCCAAGAGTTTGATCTGTGTGTCACATAAACACTGTTGCCATAGTTAAAAATTCAGGAAGCTTTGTTGTTTGACCTCAAGAAAAATTCAACCTCAAATCAGGATAACACCGACTCTCTAGACCACAATAGACCATCAGTGGGTAAGAGCTGCCAAATTCCTTCAAGCTTCTAGAAGGAACTACTGTATTTTGGGTAACAAGCAAGCAACAAGGAAAGGAAACACTGCAATACTACGCAATTTCCTTGCATTTCATATTCAGAAATCCTGAAAACCCCTATAAGTAACTTTCCCAGCTTTCAAACCAAGATCAGAGTCACAGCCAATATAAACAAAAACTGGACACAAAAAAGGGAAAAAGAAATCTAAGTAATGTACAAGTGAGAAAAGTATTTCAGGAAATTTTTAAAGGCAACAGAAAGGAGCCAAGCTCACTTACTATCTAACGCACAAAAGTGAAGCAGACGGCGTGTGCACTGACTTGTACGTAGGATGTGGTCAGCTCACAGAGATGAGGCTTCTGGCTTTCACATTTCCTGGCTTCTTGCTGATGTAACATTAAAAAGCGGCTGTGAAGCCGCTCGTTAATCAGCGTGTTATTTCCCTGCAGAGAGGGAAGTCCATTCCCACTCCCAGAAAAACCTGAAATCTGCAACAGAGAATGTCCTTATGTACTCCTCTCTCTCTTTCTGTGTCTTTGGAAATAGTCACACAGCTCCATTAGCAGAAGAGGGAACCTTGCTCTTTTGTGCTTTGGAAAAATTGCAAATCAGAAATTCCTCAGTACAGTCTGCATGATCCCAAAGTAGGAAAGCGTGAGGTTCTGCTGCCCCAACAGGGCCCTGCCCAGCAGAAACCACAGCCAGCGGGTGAGTCACCAGACAAGGCTGCTCCTTTCAACTCACAGTCCCTCCTTCCTCCAGAGGAATTAAGGCAAGTGCCATTTGTATCGTCTTCATTGTAACTTGAGGCTGACTGGAGTCCAAGGCAAAGCACTTTCATGATCTCATTAACCCCCACAATGCCCCTTTGAGAGGCAGGCAGCAGGGACACCGGGAAAGGCGACTTCTTCCTTTGCCACAGACAAGTGGCAAGTGAATTCAGAGCACTGCTTTTATAGACACATCATTCAAAGCTGGGTTCTGATTTTCCTCAGATACAGATCCTAATCCAAATCTAGAAATAATCCTTAGGACAACCCATGTTATGCACCAAGGGGTTCTGGCAACAGCCACTCTTTGATTCAGTTGCATTGAACTGGAGGGGGAGGGGATCCCTAGCTCTGTGAACATGTGGGGAATCTGTTTTCCTATAACCCCTAAGGAACAGAATGGGGTTTCCAAAATGGAAGAATGGATTCTAGAATTCTTCCTGGTTCTGTGGAGATTAAAAGTTATTACACTGGACTCTTCCGTATGGTCACAGTGCAAACGGGAAGAAAGTAATCAAGATTCCTCAGGATGTCCCCACAATGATTGGGATAAAGGGTAAAGCTGGGGCCAGAGCCTTTGGAAAATAGATACTTTGTTCTCTGGCCACCCACTATTCATTCACTCTTCCTTAGATAACTGTACCTTGCTCTCCGTCTAGGTGCACTCTCTCCATCACAGGCAGAGTCCACTCCACTTCTGACTCCAGGTGTAGGCACACAGTATGATTGAGGGCAGTCAGCCAGGACAACTACTCACTCCCCACCCTACTCCGAACCTTTGATTAGGAAAATGTTCAAACATAGAAAAGTACAAACATATAGAAAACTGACACCTGCTTCCTACCCACTCAGCTCACAAGATAAGTAGGTTAGAATCCTGAGAATCATAATCACCCTACCCCCAACATTTGATGAGGAAAATGTTCAAACATATAGACATTGAACACCCATATACAATCCACCTCCATTCTATACTTGTTAATATTCTGCCATGCTTGCATTACCACATATCTAGTCATCTAGCTTCCCTCTATCATCCATCAATCCATCTCATTTTTTGATAAATTTCAAAATATACTGCAGACATTAATATGCTTCTCATCTAAATACTTCAGTAAGCATATCATTTATGAAAGTACAATATGTGTTTATCAATCTTTTTTTTTTACTTAAAAAAAATATTTTAAAAGATGCTTAGATTACATAAATGTTATACAAAAATTACAGGGATTCCATGTTCCCCACCTCCCACACCTCCCACAACCTCCCACATAAACATCTTTCATTAGTGTGGCACATCACCTGCAATGGATATAAACATCCTGGGGCTTTGCCACTAAGCATGGACCATAGTTTACATTGTAGACCACACTCTCTCCCACACAGTTCTGCTTGATATATGCTGATGTAAAATGGCCTGTATCTGTCGCTGTAATGTCACTCAGGATAATTCCCAAGTCCCGAAAAGCCCCTGTATTACAACTGCTTTTCCCTCACCCTGCCCTCAAAGTGTCCAGTGGCCACTGGCTCCACATCAATGTTGTAATTTCTTCCATTGCTTGAATCACAATATGTCTACAATAGAATACCAGTTAAGTCCACTCTAGCCCATAGCTCTTGCCCCAATCCTAAGGAGTCTGGGATGGTGATGTCCACTCCACCTCCAAGTGAGAGGGGCTTATATCCCATGGATAAGATGGATGGAATTATCCTGCCTGCAGCTGCAGACTCTCTCCATTCCCTGAGATGGCTGTTGTCCATCATCATCTCCCCTCCAGGTATCTTGGGTGAGTTCACTGAGCTGTAGAGTAGGAGTTGCAGCTCCACCAAGATTCCAGGTACAGCTGGCACATGGGCAGGACAAAGGTTCCAGTTTCTGGAAGTACACCTACAAACTCCAGCACCACATATAGGTTTGACTAGAAGGGACTGATGGACCATGTGCAGGAAGGACTTACTTGAGTCCAACTCTGTCACTCTCAGGAGCACAGATTCCAAAGTAGAGCCCACTGATAAGGCATCAATCTCTGGAGCTATCCCCCCTTATATAGGACCTGGATATCTCCAGAGCCCTCAGGAGCCCCTCTGTTTGGGCTTTTTCCAGTCGTATTGCCAGTTGGCACTTGGTAGTAATCCCTTGTTGCCAGGGAGGCTCACCCCCGGGAGTCATGTCCCACGCTGGGAGTAAGGTTCATATGCTGAGTTTGGCTTAGAGAGAGACCACATTTGAGCAACAAGGAGGCTCTCAGGTGGAAACCTTTAGGCACCCCATAACAATAGGCTAAGTTTCATTTTCAAGAGCAAAGACTCATAAGACTAGTCATCAATAACAAAAACCTATCAGTAGACCATCCTCCTTAGCCAGAGACTGCCCCTGCACTTGGGGGACTGTTGCTGCTCCCTTGGAGAATGTGGCAGAACTCTCCAGGCTGGGAATTCAGTATCTCTCTTTTTTTTTTTAAGGTAAAATTTACAAACAATAAAATGTGTACATTTTAGGAGTGCTAGTCATGAGTTTTGACAATTTCATATACCCATGCTACCCAGATACCCTACCATACATGCATGTTATCAAGACAAACATTCCCTTCACTCCAGATAGTGTTCTTAGGCCTCTTCCCATCTTCCCCTGACCACACATTTATACACACACTAACTGGCAACTACTGTTCTGTTTTTGTTTTGTTTTCCCATTAGTTTTTCCTGTACTAGAATTTCCTATAAATGGAATCACATAGCATGTACTCTTTTATGGCCAGCTTGTCTCACAGAATAAGATTTTTGAGATTCATTGATATTGTAGCATGAATCAATAGTTCATCCCTTTCTTTTGCTAATATCTTATTGCTTGAATATATCATGGTTTATCAATTCTCCTGTTCATGGACACCTCAGCTGTTTCCTGCCTTTGGCTATTATAAATAAAGTTGCTCTGAATGTATTTGTACAAGTCCTTTTGAGGATATATGTTTTCATTTCTTTGGGGCAAATACCAAGGAGTGGAATTGCTGGATTATAGGGTAGGATTTTGGTTTTTGTTTGTTTTTTCATAAGAAACCATCAGGCCTTTTTCCAAAAACAGTTGTACCATTTCACACGCACATCAATAATGTATGGGAGTTTGCGTTGTTCCACATACTGACCAACACTTGGTATTGTCAGTCTTTTAATTTTAGTCATTCTAGTGGGTGTGTAGTAGTATCTCATTAGGATTTTACTTTGCATTTCCCTGGTGACCAATGATGATGAATACTTTTTCATATGCTTATTGGGCATTCTTATATCTTCTTTTGTACAAAGTTTGTTCAAATCTCTTGTCCATCTTTTAAGTTTGTTCTTTCTATTATTGACTTTTTGAGGTATTTATACATTCCATATATAATCCTTTACCCGATCCATGTTTTGCCAATATTTTCTCCCATTCTATGGCTTGCCAATTGACTTTCTTAATAGTGTCTTCTGAAAGCAGAAGGATTTTTTATTTTGAAAAAGTCCTTTTTAAAAAAAATTTTGTAGGGCTAAGGGTTTCTGTGTATTATTAAGAAAGCTTTTCTTATCCCAGATTGGTAAGATTTTCTCCTGTTTTCTTCTAGAAGCTTTACAGTTTTAATTGTATGTTTAGGTTGTTGATCCATCCTGAAATAATTCCCTAATTTCCCCTAGTTTGTAAAAATAATTTACAGGTGTTCTGAGTCACAGTCCAAATTTGAAACTCACTGGCTTAAAATACAATTTTAGGACTAACCCTTACCACATCTCTCCCTTACCCCTTTCTCTGAGAAGGTTATCATATTATGGAATTGAAAGGGCTTGGTTCATTTAACCTTTGGGGGCCTTCACAATATTAACAAAGCTGACATCTGCTTCCTACCCACTCATCTCACAAAATAAGTAGTTTAGTATCCTGAGAATCATAAAGACAGACATATATGCTTGAGGCTAATTTTGAATGCATACAGCTGAATTCATGGTTACCTAAATCCTATGATCTGAGGGGGGTACAGAGCCCTGGAGGATGACCAGAAGAAAGGTCTTGGACATTCACTGACTTACTTCGTGACCCTGATTAAGCATCTTCCTCTCTTTGCATCTTAATTTCCTAATCCATCATAAGAGGGGCCTGAAACCAACCAGTTCCCCTCATTGACTATCATTTCTAATACTCCACCATCAAAACTGAATGTCTTTATGTCATGGAAGGCTGCTGATCAAAGACCAGTTTAACTTATTGAACAATGTGGTTTAAAGCTGACCTGGCCAGAAGGCCGTTACTATTAATGGTCGTATTAAAAGCACAAAGTGCCCAGCCCAAGCCATTCTTGCTCTTTCTCTAGAGAGAGTCAAAGCCATATACAGAGCTAACAAGCCAGGAGCCAAAGGCAACTGGGAGGACAAAGTCCACTGAGGTTCTCGTAGAAAAGGGGGAATGAGGCTATGCCTCTCTTCTGCCCTGGATTTGAGAATATGGCAGATAAAAACACAAATCCTCTCCTGAACCCTCCTCAGACCTGCTCTGCAGGCACCTGCAAGTTCCTCTGCCCTGGACTAATCTTTTTAATTAAAAAAAAAAAATGTGTATATAGGTATGTGTATACACATTTATAAATGAAATATCTATATATATACATACATATACATATATGTATACATGAAATCTTTCAAGTACACATATGAAAATAATAATTTAACAGCCACCAGGTACTTAATGACCTAGCATTAATAGATATTAATAGCTATAACCTATTTAATAGTTTATTTCCAACTGACATAGCTCTCTTTCTCTAAGTAATTGAACGTTATAGCCCTGTAGCCCTAACTCTTTCCCTTCCTTCTTCAATCCCAAAGATGGTGTGTATCACCCCTATGTATGTTTTAATATTTTTAGTATACATGTACATATCCACAAACAGCAATTGATTTTATAATCTTAAAATGTATATAACATTATACCATGTATCTTTTTTTGCAATTTGCTTTTTCATTCACTATTATGTTCTTGAGATTTACCCATGTTGATGCATATAGATCAAGTTTATTCATTTATCTGCTGTAAAGTATTCCATTAAATGAGTAAGAGAGTTTATTTGTCCATTCCCATATTTCTTGCCAAGGAAGTCCTTCTAGCAATCTCTCCCTATGCATACCCTACTTATATGTGCTTCTTCTATGAAACTGTCTTCAATTACCTCAGTCTAAAACCATCTCTTCTATTTCATTAGCACTGTGTTTAGTTATACCTCACATTGATCTCTTCCACCATGAAATAATATCAAAGCTACCGATTTATCCCTATAGATGCCAGAGTGCCTTGCACATAGTAGACATGCAATAAACATTGAAAGATGACATTATGAACAAAGGACATCAAAGTGCTCTCAATACACATCTTAGAATCAGTTTAATATTAACTTGAAACAGTGTCATTCTAATCACCCAAAGAGGTTACATCATTAAAATGAACTTGGGACTTAGAGAGTACTTCAAATCTGGGAAGAACAAATTGCCATCTGTCTACCAGCATCTTAAGTATTAAATCACACACTTACAGTTGTTCTCACACCAACAAGGTTAAGCAGTCGGCATCAAAACCCAAATTTCCTCATTGTCAGCCATGAAAATACTAGGGTCTCTGAAAACGTGGTAGCTCATGTAGTTTCTGCAATGGCAGCTGACCTTCACACACTCCATATACTTAAAAAGGTCACTGCTGCAATTAAATCACCTTGAAGCATTTCAAATCAGTTGGTATATAATGAATTATTCAAGAAATGATGTTGAGATAAGTGAATAATAATCGGGAGGAAAAAATAAAGGTAAAACTATACCTTATACTAAATGCCAAAACAAATCCTAGGAAAATATTTATCTTAGAATGGAGATGCATTCAACCAAAGACAGACTAAATAAAGCAGTTCATAACCTTAATATATAAAAAGCACTTACAATCAATAAGAGAAAGGTAAATACGCCATTAGAAAAAAAATAGACAAAGGACACACAATTTCCAAAAGAAGGCAAGTAATCAACAAATGAGGAATATTCTAATTAAGCAGAAAACAATGAAATTTTATTTAAAACAATAATATTTTTTGTCTTTTGAAAAAAGTATTTTCTAAAACATTGGTAACACCCAGAATAGATGTGGGCTCAAGGAAATGGGCATTCCCATATACAACTCATAAAAGTATAAATTGGCATAGTCTTCATGGAGAACGAATTTCAAAAATGGATTTGTTCAAAAGCAATTCTACTTCTATGAATTTGTGCTAAGGAAAGAATTATGGATAGTAGCCCACAGAAGAGTTCAGTAAATACATAAACTTCCCTTATATGCAAAATATTGTACATATATAAATTTCATTTGTTTAATATTATCAAAGGAGTTTCTAAGTCACCCAAAGGAAAAACTTCTGGTTGTGGAATAACATTTAGGAAAAATGTGTGGTAGATACTCCTAGTTGTCTATTCAAAGTCTGTTCTTCCCTTCTTCCTTAATAACAGACTTCTGATTATTTGGGAACAAAATTTCATTCAATTAAATTTCATCCATCACATTGGTATGATTGTGACATAATTATGACCAATGAGACAAAAACAAAACTATGCTGTGGGTTTATGAGAAACCTTTGTTTCTCTAACACACACAACACTGCTTTCTCTTTTTCCCTCCTTCCTTCTTTCTGCCTGAACCACAAACATGAGGCCAGGAGGTGCAGCAGCCTTTTTGAAATCATGAGGTGATGGGTATGACAAATGCCTACATTCTAAGTATGGAAGAAGAGAAATATGGAAAGAACCTGGATCCCTGAGAGTTTCACAGAGCCATCCTTTTCTTTGTGGACTGTCTATCCTACATCATGATGCCTAAACATTCCCCATTACATTTAAGCCACAATTTGGTGGACTTTTTGGTAGTTTACACCAAAACTCATGGCTAAACTGATATATATGAGAAATCACAATAGAGTAAATGAAAATCCTACCTATAGAACAATATGTGGACCAATTTTTAAAAAAAATACACACAGAGAGAAATACAGTGATAGAAAAAAGGTGGAAATTATAAACATAAAAAATTAACCACTGATAATTGACCATGAAAATGTCAGTATAAGATGATCCTTGGTGTTGTTCTCCCACAGAATCTTTGAAGAACTAGCAAAAACTAGCAGAGTTATCTTCCTAAGAAATCTGGAAAATACTTAAAGGGTTGCAGTAACTAACAAGAGGATAAATCAAGAAAACACAGCCTTGAAAAATGGTAAGAGAAGCTTGTAGTGCCCTTGCTGGCCCCTCCTCTTCTCTGAGTCAGCCTGTGCTCCATTGTCAGTTCTTCACCCTGTTCAGAGAGAGCAGAGTAGCCCCTGTGCAGATACTACAGTGCCTGTACATCAGTGACAGTCTATCAGGTGGCAGCATGAAAGACTAAACCAGATAATCTATCTCTGGCTTGCCCTCCCAGAACTTGCCGGGCAGGCAGAAGGAACTTGCAGAGTCCTAAAACAGTATAAGAGAACAATTAAATGAAGGTGGTCTAGGGTAAAAGAGTTACTGTTTGTTGGTTTATTTATTTTCCATACCTGTTTTCAGAGGTAAGGAAGGCATATTTATAGGGATCACAATAAAACAGACCATTATACTGTACTGTGATGCAAATCAAGGCATTCTGAACTCCTATGGTTTGGTTTGCCCTGCCTTCTTTCTCTCTTCTTCTGGGAATTGTCCTTCTCATCATCTGAAAACCATTCTTTCCACCACTCAAACCACAAGGGAGCTTTCATGGTTCTATCCAAATTTGTTGCATACTTGATCCCAACTTAGCCAATAGAAGCTTGTCCTATTAGAGAAGTTGTAGGTTTACAAAAAAATCATGCATAAAATACAGATTTCCCATATAATAGCCTATTATTAACTTCTTACATTAATGTTATACATTTTTTACAACTAACGAAAGAATATTTTTATAATTGTACTATTAACTATAATACAATTATAATATTAGCTGCTTCAAGTCATACAATAGAGCACCTGGGATGGAGAGAAAGTCTATTTTATAGAGAGTAGTGGAGGAATTCAAATTCCTGTACATGGGGGAATTCCTAAGACCATGAATGAGCACAAGCAAAGGACAAGACACAGGCTCAGAAAAGATGGAGAGGGCTCAGCACTTCACATTTGCCTCAAGCTGATCTTCATGATGGGAAAGCTAAACTCTGAAGCAGATTACCAGCCAATAAAAAGTCAATTGGCAAAGACTGTGAATGGCGGGGTTTTTTATTTTGTCTTGCATTGGTTGGTTGGTTTGGTTAGCTCCTGGCATATATGGAAATTTCTACCATATCATTAGCTGAATACAAACTTAAAGAACACACATTTCAGGGACTAAATCCCAAAATCAACGCTTTAAAATATTAAAATGTATAGTAACAAACAAACAAACAAACAAAAAAAACCCACAGGTGATAATGGTCTATCCAAAGGAACAAGATAAAATTCCAGAAACCATCAATGAGGAATAACAGTCTTTGGACATACCAGGCAAAGATTTTTAAAAAATGATCCTCATATGCTCAAGGAGATCAAGGAAAACACAGAGAAAGAACTAAAGAATGTCAGGAAAACAATGAATGAACAACATGAGACTTTCAACAAAGAGATGGAAATTTTTTAAAGGAACCAAATAGAAATACTGGAGTTGAAGGCCACAATAACTGAAATGAAAAATTCCTTAGAGGAATTTCAACAGAAGATTGGAATCAGCAGAAGGAAAAATCAGTGAACTCATAGGCAAGAAAATGGAATGATTTAGGCTGAGGAGCAGAAATTTTTTTTAAAAATAAAGAAAAGAGCAGAGCCAACAAACATGCCAATATACACATTATAAGAGTCCCAGAAGGAGAAGAAAGGGCCAGAAGAAATATTCAAAGAAATAGTGGCCAGAAAGCTTACCAAATATAATGAAAGACATGAATATGCATATTTAAGAAGCCTAACAAACCCCAAGGAGAATAAACACAAAGAGAACCATGTCCAGACACCAAGTAGCCAAACATCTGTACACTAACAAATTCAATGGCCTTGATGAAATGGACACATGCCTATAAACACACAAACTACCTACACTGACTCAAGAAGAAATAGAAGATATCAACAGTACAAAAGCAAGTAAAGAGATTGCATAAGTCATCAAAAGCCTACCCCCCCCCCAAAAAAAAGTCCAAGACCACATGGCTTCATAGGTGAAATTTGCCAAACATTCCAAGAAGAATGAATACCAAACCTGCTCAAACACTTTCAAAAAATTGAAGAGGAAGGAACACTCCCTAACTCATTGTATGAGGCCAACATTACCCTCATACCAAAGCCAGATAGAGATACCACAAGAAAAGAAAGCTACAGACCAATATCTCTTATGAATGCCGATGCAAAAATCGTCAACAAAATACTAGCAAACCAAATCCAACAGCATGTTAAAAGAATTATACACCATCATCAAGTGTGATTTTTCCCAGGTATGCAAGGGTGGTTCAACACAAAATCAATTAACATAATATACCGCACTAACAAAAGAAAGGGAAAAACACATTATCATTTCAATTGATGCAGAAAAACGCAAGTGACAAAATCCAGCATCCCGTCTTGATACAAACACTCAGAAAACTAGGAATAGAAGGAAATTTCCTCAACATGATAGAGGGCATATATGAAAACCCACAGTTAACATCATACTCAATGGTAAAAAAACAAAAGCTTTCCCTCTAAGATCAGGAACAAGATAAGGATGCCCGCTGTCACCACTGCTACTCTACCCAGAGCAATTAAGCATGAAAAAGAATAAAAGGCATTCAAATTGTTAAGGAAGAAGTGAAACTTTCCCTATTTGCAGATGGCATAATCCTATATACAGAACATTATGAAAAAATCCACAAGAAAATACAAGCCTAATGAATGAATTCAGCAGAGGTGCAGGATTCAAGATAACACTCCAAAATCAGTAGTGTTTCTATACACAAGCAATGAACAATCTGAAGAGGAAATCAAGAAGAAAATTCCATTTACCACTGCAGCCAAAAGAATCATCTATGTAGGAATAAATTTAACCAAAGATGTAAAGGAGTTATACATGGGAAACTACAAAACATTGCTAAAAGAAATCAAAGAAAACCTAAATAAAGGAAGGACATTCCACTTTCATAGATTGGAAGACTAAATATTGTTAAGATGCAATTCTACCTAAAGCAATTTACATATTAAAAATAATCGCAATCAAAATTCCAACAGCCTTCTTTGCAGAAATGGAAAAGCTAATCATCACATTTATATGGAAGAGTAGGGGGTCTGTAAGGGTTCTCTTGGGAAACAGAATCGACAAGGGATATCTGTAAATATTATGAGATTTTATAAAATTGTCTCATGCAACTGTGGGAATGCACAAGTTCCATATGGCAGGATGCAAACCAGGAACTCCAATGAAGGTCCTCAATGAACTCCTCAGGAGAAGCTGGCTGGCTGAAGTAGAAATGGAAATTCTCTCTTCTGATTGCTAAAATAATCACTTCTTTTTTTAAGGCCTTCAAATGATTGCTGAAGGCAATCTCCTCAGTTGATTACAGATGTAATCAGCCAAAGATGCAAGGAACTTAGTGATTATTTAAGTCTGCAAAATGTCCTCACAGTAACAATTTAGACTAGTGCTTGCATGACCAAACAACCGGGAATCATTATGTGGCCAAGTTGACACATGAACCTAAACAACACAGAGCCCCAAATAGCCAAAGCCATCTTGAAGAAGAACAAAGTTGGAGGACTCTCACTTCTCAATTTTAAAACATATTACAAAGCTACATTAATCAAAATACCAAGGCACTGACACAAGCACGACATATAGACCAATGGAATCTAATAGAGAATTCAGAAATAAACCTTCACCTCTATGATCAATTAATTTCCCCCACTCAGTGGGGGAAAGAATAGCTTCTTCAACAAATAATGCTGGGAAAACTGGACATACATATGCAAAAGAATAAGGTGGACCCTTATCTCATACCATATACAAAATTAACCCAACATGGATCCAATACCTAAATATAAGATCTAAAACTATAAAAACTCCTGGAAAAAAACATAGGGAACTATCTTCAGGACCTTGTGTTAGGCAATGGTTTCTAAAACTTTACACCAAAAGCATGAGCAACAAAAGGAAAAAATAGATAAATAGTACTTCATCAAAATTAAAAACTTTTGCACATAAAAGAACTTTGTCATGGAAGTAAAAAGACAACCTACAGAATGGAAGAATATACTTGTAAACCTCATATCCAATAAAGATTTAATATCTAGAATATATAAAGAACTACTACAACTCTACAACAAAAAAATACACAACCCAAATTAAAAATGGGCAAATGACTTGAATAGCCATTTCTGCAAAGAAGACATTCAAATGGCCAAAACCCACTTTAAATCATGTTTAACATCATTAGTCCATAGGGAAATGCAAATCAAAACCACAAGGAAATATCACTTCACACCCATTAGAATGGCTACTATTAACAAAACAGAAAAGTACACGTGTTGAAAAAAATGAGAAATAACATTCATTCATTGTTGGTGGGAGTATAAAATGGTGCAGCTGCTGGGGAAAACAGTTTGGCAGTTCCTCAGAAAGTTAAATATAGAATTACCATAGGACCCATCAATCCCACTTCTAGGTATATAGCCCCAAAGAACTGAAAGCCAGGACTCTAACAGATATTTGCACACTGATATTCATGGCAGCATTATTCACAATTGCCAAGAGACGGAAGCAACTCAAGTGTCCAACAACAGATGAATAGATAAAATGTGGTACATGCATACAATGGAATATTATTCAGCCATAAAAAAGGAATGAAGTTCTATTACTTGCATCAACATGGATGAACCTTAAGACATCATGTTGAATGAAAGAAGCTGGACACACCAGGACAAATATTGCATAATCTCACTGTATTAGTATATGACATAATTAGAATAAATAAATTCATATAGTCAGAAACTAGAATACCGGTTACCAGGGGTAAGGGTGAGGTAGGAAATGGGAAGTTAATACTTAATTTGCGAAGAATTTGTTTGGGGAGATGGAAAGATTTTGCTGATGTATGGTAGTGATGGTACCATGTCATTGTGACTGTGACTGATACTGCTGAACTGTATGTATGAATGATTTAGCATGTATATATTATTAGAATACATAAAAAAAAACACACACACATAGGACTGTACAACACAAACAGTGAGATTGAATGGAAATTATGGATTATAGTTAATTTACGATAATAATAATATTGTTTCTTTAGTTGTAACAAAGGTACCACATTAATGGAAAGTGTAAATAATACTGAAGCATATAAAAATTCTGCATTTTCTGCATGATTTTTCTATAAATCTACAAATTCTCTCATAAAAAACATAATTAAAAAAATAAATACATAAAAATTAAACACTATTCTCTATAAGTGATATTCATGTTCCTCTGCTTTTATTTTCCAAATTTTCTATAATGATGTGTTACTCTTTTAATTAGGAAAAAATATTTATTTTTTCAATATAAAAATGCATAAAAACCTGCATTCTCTCTTCCCTGTACCTCTCCCCTTCCTCTAGACTGCAGATCGTTTCCTTTCTATTTAATAAGACCATTTTCAAAGCAATTGAAGCAAGACCTTGTGTCTTCACCATGGGACTACCAAGGAAGGGTCAGCCTCAGACATCAATGATATATGTAATTGTCTTCATTTCAGATGCACTTGAATAGCAGACCCTCAGGTGACCTATCTCTACCCTACCCCAAGAAGGTGGAGCCCTGTGTGGTAGAGCTGACCAAGCAGTCCTAGGCATCTCTCAAGTCACGTGGACACAATAATCACCCCTTCTTGATACAAGGCACATGTCGGGCCTCGGGGGGCAGGCACCTTGGACAACTGCTTCCTGATCACATCAAGGAAATACACAAGGAGAGTCGGACCCAGACATGGCCTCACTGTGAGCTGTGCCCCTGGCCACCTGGATAAAAGGTTCCAGGGCCTCACTCTAGTTTCTGGTCCATCTTCTTCTTACAAAAGAAAGAATGGGCTCAACAACAAGCTCCAACTTGCAGCCAGGATGGGTAACTGTACCACATAGTGCCTCAAAGTTGCATAACTATGGAAGAAAGGTGCCCATTTTCTAGTGCATGTTATTCAAAACCTCTCAAGAAGAAAGATAAACAACAAAAGCATAAGATGGGACACTGAGCTGACAGAACGGTAAGGCTGGAATTTGCTCACAGTAGGGGTAAGATACTCTCCTTCCATTTTTAGATTCCTTCCTTCTGTTTCCTGACTCAGCAGGGCTGCCAGGCTATTTAATGCTGTAGCACCTCTTCACTTGCCCTTCCCCATGTTTCCTGTTGAGTAAAATTTAAACAGTAGAGACAAGACCCCCTCCCCAACCCCCAGGTCCTGTCCTGCCCCAGAGTGAAGACAGCAGCTTCACTTAGTGGATCACAGCCTTTGGTCTTGCTCTACTATTCCGATTCAAACAGATGAACAAAATAATTGTTCTCATTAAAAATGAGCCCCCATTTCTATTACAAGTGCAAGCATTCCCAAGGGCTCCAAAGCTGAATTTTCCTGGGCTGCCAGCCAGCCATCTGGAAGGCTCTAGCAACTTATGTAACTAGCTGGGTTTTCCACCTTTGGCTTGGGGGATGGGGAATGTGTGTGTAAGGCAGGAAATGGACTCAGATCTAGCAGTCAATCCACCGTGTCTGAACAGCCTGCTAAACATTTGGTGACAGGGCTTTTTCAGCCTTGGAAAGCAACCTAAGATGAACAGATCAGGCTAGCTTACAGGCAGCAGCCGCAAAAGAGCCTTGTGAGGTCAAAGAGATTGGAAAAAAGATTTCTGAGTAGGCTAATGCACTGAAAGCCTCCAAAGTCCCTTTTTCATGTCAATAGGCTACAGAATAAAATGCAGGCAGAGGATAAGAAAATGGGAACCTTTAATTAGTCGGTAACTTCTGAGGTTTTAAAAAAAGGGGGAAATAAAGGTGCTGAATTAGCTCTGAGCCTGGTTGGAGATACAGTAGCACATGCATGAGTAAAGTAACTTCTACCCACACAAATGCAAAGGCAACTCCAGTTTAGTTTTAGCTGGTTGTTTTGGAGAAGTGAAAGGGGAAGAGGGAAGGAGGAAGCAATTAGTCCTTTTAAGTAGAAAGTATACAAAAAAATCACTTTATTGAAGATAATTCTGCTTGTAGGAGAGTAGCCAACCCGCTGCTTGTAATAATAATGATTATCAGGAGCACACTCAGGCCTTCAAAGAACTTTCCAAACATCGACTTACACTCTACCTAATAAAGCAAACTTTAAAGATTTAGGAAATCTAATCTCGAGGGGAGTCATGACTTTACCACTTCGGAGAGATGGAAAGCAGGGGAAGGTGCAAATAGGTCTAGAAAAAAACACTATGACATTTAAACTATATTTTGCATTTGTGAGATGTTAATGCTTTGTTAATTTGGCTCAGATTGCTTCAGGGAAGACATTTTAGAAGAAGCAGAATAGCTTTATGAGAATGGGTTTAGATCTAAATTCAAATGCTGTCTTTGACACTGGCTGTGTGACCTTGGGCAATATTACCCAATATTGGTAGTTGAGATAATACTACATAACACTATTACAATGAAATGGGCTAATACATGAAGCACAATTACAGCAGTGCCTGGCACATAATAAATAAACTATGGTGGTAGCTACTGTTACTACTACTGACGGGGATGTTAAGTTTCCTGAGAGCTGGAATCAGGACTCTTGGGTTATGATTTACTATAAATATACCAGCATAGTGCTCTATAAAAGGCACTTGCTTAATTGTTGCACATTACTCACCTTACTCGACATGGGGGATAAAAAAGGTTAAGTTGGTGCTGAAGTGAGAACTTTGGAAGTGAGCTGAACAGTGAATCGAGGTGACAGCCCAAGGCCCTGCAGCATGGGGCACTGCTATGGAGCCAGTGCAGAAAGAGGCAGCAGGACAATCAGATCTTGGCCAGATGGTTGGAGTGGGAGAAAGGGGTTGCTCTACCACCCGATGCTAAAAATCACTGACTGTTCAAACACTTGTAACATCCCAGATCCAAGAGGAGTCTCTCCTTCCACCTCCTCCTCACCTCCTCCTCCTCCTCATCTCCACCTCTACCACCACCACCACCACCATCTTCATCATGGTTAACATTTATTGACCACTTAACTCTGTGTCAGACACTGCACTATAAGTGACTCATATATCTCATTTAATCATCCCAACACACCTGTGAGATAGGTACTCTTATTATCGCATGTTATAGTTGACGAAACAGGTTCAGAAAGTTAAGTAAACACCCAACTAGGAGTAATAGAGTTGAAGCTGGAACCCACGTGTCAGACACCAATTCCCATGCCTATTGTCATGATCTAGGTGGTGCTACCTCCACATGCAGCCTCTCTGCCTGCATTTTTCTCTTCAGGAAAACTCAATATTCACATTCACCTTTATTAAAAGGACAAGTATGCAGTGAGAAAATGGTCAAAAGACAGTACAGGCATTCCACAAAGGAAGATATACAAATGATCTCCACATCAATAGTTAACAAAGAAATGCAAATTAAACCCAATGAGATACCAATACACACACACAAGTACACACAAAAATGACTACAATTAACAAGACTGACAGTTCCAAGTGTGGGTGAGGACGGGAAACAAATGGAACCCTCTCACATTGCTGTTGGGAATGTCAATGGATACAACCACTTTAAAAAAATGATTTGGCAATATCTACTAAAGTAAACATCCATCTATTCTATGACTCAGCAATTCCACTCCTAGGGATATAATCCAGGGAAATGTCAATTTATGGCCACCAAAAGACATGTCTGAGAATGTTCCTAGAGGCTTTTCTCATAATAGCAGAAAATTAGAAAGAACCCAATGCCCACTTACAAAAGAATGAATAAATAACTTGTGATGTATTCCTACAGTGAAACACTTTAATCAATAAAAAAAAGGACAAGCTAATGATACTTACAAACATGGACAAATCTCACAAATATTATATTGAGAGAAAGAAGCCCTGCAAAAAAGAGTACATGCTGTGTGATTCCATTTACCTGAAGCTCAACAACAGAGAAAACTAACTGATAGTGTCAGACAGAAGTCAGAATAGGGGTTACCTGAGGGTGGGAAAGAGAGGGGGTATTGAATGGGTACACCCAGGAGCCTTCTGGGGTGCTGGAAAGGTTCTATATCTTGGTCTGACAATGGTTATATGTTTCTACATTTGGCTTGAAAGTGACAGCAGAGTGTGATCCACCCCAGTTGACATTCCTCTCCTGAAGACCTTACTCAGGAATGTCTCGCTGCTGGTCAAGGCTCTGCAGTGCCAAGGACACCCCTCCCTCCCTTACTACACTCCCAACAGCAGTGACTGTCAACAGTCAACTTCACATGGGATTATCTCCTGGGATTAGGCCCGCAGTGGGGCAGTTGTCCTTAGTTCTTACACAAATACCTCCTTGTCCTAGATACAAACAATTCAGCTTGAATACTAAGTGGGGGACGCTGCCTTTCAATATCCCTTTTCTCTTTGATTGTATATGGAAGAAATCTTAAAATATTTCAAAAGCTGTCAGTCTGTCCCTACTGTTTTCTTCTGTAGGGCTTGATGATACAGCCCCATCAATGGCATTCCTAGTGCTCAAGAGATACATACAGGTTTGCCAGATCCTAGGTGTAAATTCTTGAGGCAAAAGGAATATGTCTAGCACCCTCTGGATGCATCATAGTTCCCAGTAGGAAAGAATCTGGATTCTGAGCTGACTCACTTCAGCTAGAGAAACAGACCAAGCTGGAGTGGAGCAGGGTCTGGAGCAAAAAGATCTAACACCAGCTGGGATCTCAGAATTTAGTAGACTCGGGAGTGGGGAGAAGAAAAGAGACAGCACCTAGCAGAAATTGCCAAGGTAATACTTTTATTTATGAAGGGAAAAAAAGAGAGAAAACATTAAAAAGAAAAGCTTTTTTTATAAATACCCCCTCTTCTTTAATTTTTTTTTCATAAATGCTATTATCAAACCTAACAAAATTAATAATAAATCTCTTAATATAATCTGAGAAGCAGTCCACATTGAGATTTCCATAATTGTCTCAAAAAGGTCTCTCTATAGTTGGTTTGTTCAAATTAGGGTCCAACCCAGGTTCATACAATGCATTTGGTTAGATCCTCCCTTCTCCTTTACCATAGCATTTCTTTATTGGCAGACCTAAACTGCAATGCTTTAATTCCTTTAAAAATTCCAAAATAAATGTGGTAAAATGTTGAGATTTGATCAAGTTGATTGGTGAGACATGATTGGTCATAATACCATTTATATGTATACATAAATGCATACATGTATTATATGCTAAATAATATATGTATTGTAAATAAATATATGTATTATATGTCTTTTTGTATTTATCCCTTAATTCTGAGAAATTTCAACCCTCAAAAAAAGCAAACTCCCTTCTCAATGTAAAGCTCCATCAATAAAACAGTAAAGGCAGCATTTATAAGGTGTTTGCTATGTGGCAAGCATTGTGCCAAATGCTTTTGATCAATTATCACATTTAATTGACCCAAGGACTCTATCAGGTCAGTGGTACTACTACCCCCATTTAACAGGTAAGAACCTCAAACACAAGATTATTCAAATAGTAAGTGGTGAATCCTGAATTCAAACACAGGCTGGCTGAATCCAGAGCACACTTGTGGCCATCCTTCTTCTTGTGTTTCAACTGCGAGTATTGCATAGCCTCAATCAGAGTTGGGAGTGGCCCCTAACCCCAGCTAAGTGTTTTCTAGACAGGCACACAGGAGGGAAATGGGCAGTGTACTTTTTTTTCAAAGGGAAACAAGGATTTCTCAGACATTATCTCCTACCTCTTCATCATTGGAGAGAAAGAGCTGAAGAAGTGGAAAAGCTACTCCGAGCAGGCGCTGCTGTTGAGGGGAGGTAGCATCCAGAGACCCAGACCCACCTCTGATGACCTGTGAGCCTCTGCTGTGCTATGTGGGCGCCTCCAAATATACCTATAGCCAAAGGAGACCAACCCTGACCCAATCTCAATTCACACAGAAAGAAAACTTTCCAGACAGATATGCTCATTGATAGGAAGGTCTGCAAAAGCCCAGGAACAAATTGGAGAATATTTTCAAGATGTCACAGTAACTGACAATTAAGTGAGTGGCCAAGAGGAAGCAGGTCATCTTTCCTGTGGCTCCATGGGTGATCTATCGACCACCCCAGCCAGGGCTTGATGAAACCTTTCAAGCTGCTGCTCATGCTTCTTCATGTTGGTGAATTCACCCAAGAAAGAAAGCAGAGCAGAAAAAGAACAGAAAAGTCCAAGATACCACAGACTCGCTGAACTGTGCTGATGATTTACACCTTGGTGCACCTTGACTCATGGACTTCCTCAGTGAAGTTCTGTGGTCTGGGGAGAAGAACACATGTGTCTTTGGGGAGGCAAAATGTGAAATGTTTTTGCTTCCTTTCCCTACCACCTTCCATCTTCTTTCCTAACCAGGAGATGGGTCAGGACTTCTGGAGGTGGCTGCTTGGTGTAAAGTAGAAGGAGCCGAGCACATACGACTCACCCAGAAAACTTCAGGGTTCAGCTCAAAGAAGGGACACAAATGTCCAAAGAACAGCATTCCCCAGTGGGTAAAAAAAACACCTGGGCTGAACCACACAGTGGCAGCCCCATGACCTCCAGTCAATTCAACCCATCAAAAACTTACCAACATTTTTTTATAAAAGAAGTTTTAGATTACATAAATGTTACATAAAAAATATAGGGAATTCCTACATGCCCCACCCCCCCACACTTTCCTATATTAACAACACATTTCATTAGTGTGGTACATTTGTTTTAACTGATGAACACATACTGAAGCACTGCTACTAACTGTGATTATAGTTTACATTACAGTTTACACTCTGCCCTGCACAATTTTGTAGGTTATGACAAAATGTATAATGGCCTGTATCCGTCATTACAATGTCATGCAGGACAATTCCAATGTCCCGAAAATGCCCCCATGTTACACCTGTTCTTCCCTCACCCTCCCCTCAGAACCTCTCGTGGTCCCTGCCTTTATATCAATCATAGAAGTTTTTCTATCATTAGAAAATTATTAATTATTGTTAGAATAATAATAAGTCTATAACAGAATAATAATAAGCACATTAGTCCATTGTTCATTCCCCAATCTTGAGGATTCTGGGATGGTGATGCCCACTCTGTTTCTAATTGAGAAGGAGTTTATCAACTTTCTATGTGATTTTTAAGCAAATCAAGAAATCAAAATAGGACTCTTCCTCTGCCTTCTTTCTTTGCAAAGTAAGGTTACTTGATGACTCTCTGTGTACCAATAAAGCAAAATGGTGAGTATCTGCCTGAAGTGCATTTTATTGGCCAAGCAATGCCATCAAACAAAAAACAGAGATCACGGAGCAAGAGAAATCAAAATCTCAAGAGGTATTACTTTTACATAACTCTTTACCAATCACCACCAGTAACCCCCTCTGAAACTTGTCTATAGAATGCCTTTTCAATTCCTCATTATGTTGTTTCTACTCGCCTAGGATTCATTTCCCTTTCTACTGGTAACACTCATCAGTTTTCCTCTGGGGAACTACCCCTTTCCCACTCTCTGTGTGGTCAGGCGGAGCTGACCCTGGGGCTAGCATATGTATGACTCAGGCCTGGACTTGACCGAAGCAGGGACAAACATAGGACCTAACTCAGGCCTATAAAAAGTCAGCCCCAGCAGAGGGATTATTACCAAGCGCCAACTAAGCAATGCATTTGGAAAAAGACCTTGACCAAAACAGGGAAAATATTAAATAGAAATGAATTTTTATGGCTAAGAGATTTCACAGTGAGTCGGGAGGTCATTCCAGAGGTTATGCTTATGCACGTCTCAGAAGGATCTCACTGACTGCCACAGTGAACAGTGCCTCAAACAGTGGGGCTCCTGAGGACTCTAGAGACATCAGGGCTCTAGAGACATCTAGACACTATAGGCAAGGCAGCCAATCTCAGAATTCGGCACCCTATCTGTGGGCCTACTTTGGAATATATGCTCCCCAATGTAATAGAGTTAGACTCACAATTTCCCTACACATGACTTTTCTGCCCCTTTTATTTGAAGCTATAATTAGCACTATACTCATTAAATATATGTCCCAGAGACTTAAATCTTCAGTCTGTTCATATGCTGGCTGCGCCATGAATCTCTTCTCTCCAGTTCATTGGACTCACCTCGGAAAACTAACAAAAGGATGACAATGGATAATGCCCATTCCAAGAAACAGACTATCTACAACTCAAGCAAGACAGTTCCATCCATCTGCCCCATGGGATCTAAGCTCCCTCTCAATCACAGGCAGAGGGGTCACTCACCCCCAAATCCTCAAGATTGAGGAGAATGAACATGAGGGGAGAATGCAACTATGGACCTAAGTAGACTTATGATTATTCCAGGAATGGAAGAACTTGTATCATTGATATAACGGCAGAGAATTATGGGAACATGGCACCAGTTAGCAGATAAGACTCAGCACTCTCACAAAAACAACGAAGAAAAAGTCTAAAGCTGCCAGAGGCACCTGCTTTGAGGGTCAGCAGACCAGGACAGCACTTCACAACTCCCAGGAGGTTGAGGGACAGAGAGATAAAGAAGCCAAAACTACAAATGGTGAGATACTAAGCCTCCCAGCCACCAGGAAAGGCTCCCCTCCCCAACCCCCGAGATATTCAGCAGCAGTAAAACCCATGGCGCATTGAAGCTGAGAAGAAACCAGATGCCTTCCCCCCTGCCAGCTGTTACAAGGGAAAAGGGAGGGGGAAGAAGAGGGGCTTTTCTTCAGTGAAATCCTTCAGCAGAGCCCACTTTGAATCTCGGCTCTGACCAGACAAAAACAAAGGAATATGGAAAGAGAGATACACCTCTGTGGAAACGTGTGCCAACAAGTGCCATTTGCTGGCCGGTCTGGAATTTATATGGACAGAAACTGCTTTTAGAGTTCTCTTTACCCAACCTCTGGGAGAAAGTCTGCACCCCATTAGTGAGTCCTGGGCACAGTTTCTGGTAACTTAAGCAGGGTAATTTTAAAGACTTAGGATAAGTTGAACCAAATATCAAAGAGCTGTGAAAAAATAACAATAGGCATAAAAGAGCAATTGGCCATCAGAATAAGTTCACCATCACATTCATATGCCTAGACATCAGCAAAAAACAGGAAGAGATGGCACAAAGGACAAATGAAATATCCAGAATAGATTCAGGATTTGAGACAATTAATCAATGATAATCACACAACTCTCATCATTTTAAGAAATTGAAAGAAAATATGACTAAAGAGATAAAAGATATTAAGAAGACACTGGGTAAGCATAAAGAACAATTTGACAGTCTGCAAAGGAAAATAACTGACCTTATGGGAATGAAAGACACGATGGATGAGATTAAAAATACATTAGAGGCACATAAGAACAGGTTTGAAATGCTTGAAGACAGAATTAGTGATTTTGAAGACAGAACATCTGAACTGGAAAAGAAAGAGAAGAGAATGGAAAAAATGGAACAGAATGACAGGGAATTGAATGACAACACGAAATGCAAAAACATACATATTATTGGTGTCCCAGAAGGAGAAGAGAATGGAAAAGGGGCAGAAAGAATATTTGAGGAAATAATGACTGAAAACTTCCCTACCCTTATGAAAGACATAAATATCAATGCCCAAGGACAACACACCCCAAACAGAATAAATCCAAATAGACCTAACTCCCAGACACCTATGATTCAGAATGACAAATATCAAAGACAAAGATAAGATTTTGAAAGCAGCAAGAAAAAAGCAAAGCATCACATACAAAGGAAACTTGATAAAATTAAGTGCTTACCTCTCATCAGAAACCATGGAGGAGAGAGAAAAGTGGTATGATGTATGTAAGGTACTGAAAGAGAAAAACTGCCAGCCAAGAATTCTGTACCCAGCAAAGCTGTCCTTCAAATATGAGGGTGAGTTCAAAGTCTTCACAGACAAACAAAAACTGATAGACTATGTTACTAAAAGACCAGAATTACAAGAGATACTAAAGGGAGTACTGCAGCCTGAAAGGAAAAAACAAGGGTGAGAAATTTGGAGAAGAGTGTAGAAATGAAGAATATTAGAAAGGGTAAAAAAATAAAATAAACTATAGTATGCTACGACACCTGAAAGCCAAAGGTCAAAATGGATGAAGTAAGTAATGCCTTTACATTTATAACATTGAATGTTAATGGCTTGAATTCCCCAATCAAAAGACACAGGCTGATAGAATGGATTAAAAAATATGACCCATCTATATGTTTTCTACAAGAGACTCACCTCAGACATAAGGACACAACCAGGCTAAAAGTGAAAACTTGGAAGAAGATATTCCATGCAAATGGTAACCAAAAAAGAGCTGGAGTAGCAATACTAATATCAAACAAAATAGATTTTAAATGTAAAACTGTTATAACAGCAGGGAGAGGGAAGAACAGGTGTAACATGGGGTATTTTGGGAATTGTCCTGCATGACACTGCAGTAAAGGATGCAGACCATTGCACATTTTGTCAAAACCTATGAGATTGTACAGTGCAAAGTGTGAACTATAATGTCAAAACCTATGAGATTGTACAAAGTGTGAACTATAATGTAAACTATAGTCCATGGTTGATAGCAATGCTTCAATATGTGTTCATCAATTGTAGCAAATGTACCACACTAATGAAAGATGTTGTTAATGGGGGAAGTGTGGGAGGGGGACGGGTGGAGTATATGGGAATCCCCTATATTTTTGTTGTAACATTTATGTAATCTAAAGTTTCCTTAAACAAAAATATTAACTTAAAAAAAAAAAAAAGTCAGCCCCAGGACTTTTGCTGGAACTGTTAGGAAAGAGGCATACTCTTCTTGGCTCAGGTTGCTAAGTGGGTAGAGTACAAACTAGGAACTAGAGTACAAAGTTAGGAACCAGGGGCCTAACTTTGCCACCATGAGAAGAACCTACTTGAGAATGATGCCAAACAAAGAACAGCTTTAACCGGCAGGTTCAGAATCTCAATTCTCTCTAGAGTTCACATACTATTTAAGCTGATATGCTTGTTTTAAGAGTTGAAATTCCACCTACAGGAAACCAGATGTCTCTATAGATCTGTCTTTTCCAATCTAGGTTAGTAAAGTCTCAATTGATATTCTTGGCATGTAAAAGTATCTTTTCCTGGCAGGAAAGCTTATAAATCCTGCATTTTTCAATACATAGAGTTATTTGTGCTTTTATTCCTTGATCAAATTTATATTAAATGGATACATTTAATATGTATGGATGTTAAAGACTTCATGGAGACTATAGAAAAACATAGTAATGATGACTGGGTCAAATGTCCTGGCATTACAGAAAAAAATATACAAGGTATCAACCTTACCCTTCAGCTATGTTCAGCTCAGCAAAAGGACCAAACCGAGACCAAGAGGACCTATCCTTTCTTCAGTCAACAGCCCCTGTCCTCAAGAAGCAGTAGCTGCTCTGCATAGACTCCTAGCATGACACCATTTCACTTATTTACTTTATAAACTTAACAGTTTTCTTAAAGGAGATGCTTTTTAAATGGTTTCATATTCCTATTTCAAAAGGACCTTTGAAATGCTTTTAAAGGAGTAGAGCAGTAAAATGAAATCTTCACCAAGTAATAAAAATCTGCAGAATTATTCATAGGAAAGAATTTCCAATGAAGTGAAATGGAATATGGTGAAACCACATCTTATATGAGTGTTAAGTTCTAAAGCTAACATTTAGGGGAAAATTCAGATAGAGTGAGAATTCTCTTGAACAGCCCTTAAGCCATCCATATAGTATAATATATTTTGCTTTGTTCAAACTGTACTCTTCTGCCTTTCAATAAAGTTCCACAGAGAGTTTTGCCTCCATATGGTAGTTTCTTTAGCTGAATACCAGGTGAAGCAGTTGCTTATGGTTGAGGGCTATATTATAAATGTATTTTTGTGGTTTGCAGAGTGCTAATAGTTGAATTTATTTAGGATAAATATATGTTTGGTACACCTTAACTAATTTTACTATGCTTTCTTAGTACTCATTCAGGTGGCCCATGATACAAAGAGTAGAATTACTGTTACCCTATATAATCCTTTGTTAAGCAATCTTAGGTACCTGGGATAATGAAGCTTATTACAGCATTCATAGGTACCCAGGATAATGAAGTTTATATACAGTAGATAGAGAGACGATACACCTAGGAAATATCTAAAGAATAAAGCCAAGTAAAATTTAAAGTGTTTATTAAGTAACTATTTGTGAAGAGTATGAGACTAGAGAAATACAGTGGGGAGAAAGGTGGCAAGAAAAACTGAAGGAAAGGTCTTGACAGAGGGCCTTAAGTAGGGAGGGTGAGAGGGAGAAAGAAAGGATAAAGGGGGGAAACATCTTTGAATCTAAATAGCTAAGGAAAATCCACTTCCAAATAGAAGACAAGCCTGTCAAAAACTCTCAGCAGTACTAATGTGGAGGCAGTGGGTGTGGGGACAGCAGAAAAAGCACAGGGTTTAGGATCTGCAGATAGAAGACCTGAATTCTGGAGGCAGCTCGGCTTCCACAGCCACAAAATGACAGCCAACATAACTATTAACATTGTAAATGAATTAATGTTTAGAAAAAATACTTGGTAAACATTAAATCAGAACATAAAGTTACTGATTTCAAAATAAAACATTAAGCAATAGTTACATATGAATTAACAATCTATTCCCATGCAAAGCACATGTCAAAGGGCTCTTGCCTCAAATTTTCAGACACTAAGGAGGCTTCATTCTGTCAAGATTTAGATGTCAGAAGAATAATACAGCATCGAGAATTGGAGCCCTTCCTGCCTGATGATTCCTGGTTGTACCATTTCAGATATCATTGCTAGGGAGATCCAGAAAAGTTCTACTCTCTATTTGGGGCAGAGACACTGAATTATTGAAATAGTCAAAAGCAACCACTAAAGCAGAGAGATAAAAGGGATGAATGAAAGAGAATAGCAAGGGAATGACCAAAATCGGTATACACATGCTAAACAGTACCAAGAGTAATCAGGAAGAGTAGCAATAAAATACTAGATATAAAACTGAATGTAACTCATCAAATAGAAAATAAGAAAACACTCTAAAAATATGCTGTAAAAATACAGAAAGCAAGTGCATTGCCTACTCTAAAATAATCTCTTCAAAATGCATATGGAAAGGGAAGGAAAATGATTTCAAGCCAGCAAAAAACACAAATAGGCAGAGGAAGATCAAGAAAGCAAACTTCACATCCTCTGCTAGCATCCTCTCCCCAAACCCGACCCCTTCCCCCACCCAAAAACAAAACAAAACAATGGAGAATCTTTTTTTTTGGTTGTATTGGTGACCTATTTTTGAACATCCATGGAATAAATAAGTGAAGTTTCATAAAGTCTGGGAGGAGGGAGAGAAAAGAAAGGAAATGTCCTGTGTCTTAGGTTATGTAATAGACTTAATTCCACAGAAACATATTAATGGTATTATTTTAATTATAGAGTTCAAAGTGACTTAATTTATATTTAAACCTCATGGTTCCAAGTGACTTAGTGTATTATTATTATTATTTTTTTTTTTTTAAGATTATTTATTTATTTATTTATTGATCCCCCCCTTGCTGCTTGTGCTCGCTGTGTCTATTTGCTGTGCGTTTTTCTGTGTCTGCTTGTCTCCCTTTGTTGGGTCGTTTTGCTGCGTCAGCTCACCGCTCCTCATGGGCCGGCTTGCCTTCACCAGGAGGCCCGGGGAACCGAACCCGGGGCCTCCCATATGGTAAACGGGAGCCCTACTGATTGAGCCACATCCGCTTCCCTAGTGTATTATTTAAATCTCACTTTTATTGGTAACCAATAAGTGTTATTTTCAGTATTTTTTTTTAAGTAATACATGTACATGGGGTAAAATCATACTATACAGAAAAATGAAAAATGAAAAATAAAAGTCTTTTGAACTCTGTCTCCCTCCCCAAGGGTTTCAACTGTTAAGTTCTGAGACTCATTCTAGAAAAAGAAATTAAATACTAGGAAGAGTATGTGCACATAAACACCCTTTTAATTACTCAAATGAGACCCTGTTACTCAAAAAGTTTTACATCTCATTCTTGTCACAGAGCTCTCTTCCTATCAGTATAGGAGGACCTGCGGCATGCACAGCAGGGCCACGTGGTATTCTAGCGTGTAGATGCGCCATCTTGGAAGGAACCAATCCCACACTACTAAGGGATTTTGAGCAATTCGTTTTTATATAACTTGTTTGTCTATGATTTTTCAACAGTGCAGCATGCCTGGCATTCATTCCAACCCACAATGAGCTGTAAGGGTCTGTTTTTATATTGCAGGTAACTGTCAAACAACCCCAATCAATCCTTAATAAACAGTTAAAATTTACTAACATATGGCATTAAATGGAATAAATGAAAATTTACTTTGATAACCTTATATCCAATATATAGAAACATTAACCATTCTAAAAACATCATAGAGAAAAACAAAAGCACTACAATACAAAGGTTTGAGATAAAAACCTTCGTTAAAAAAAAAAAAGCCCAAATGGTTAAGCTGGCACCAGTCTTTCAAAGCAGTCCATTACTGTTGTCTCTAAGTCCCCTACTCAGATGAGCGTTGCTTTCCTCAAATATGAGCGCAGCTTGTTTGTGAGCCAATTGCCCTCTAAATGGTCTGGGCAAGAGAGGCTGATGGGGATCAGGCCATCCGGTGCTGAAGAGTTAGCCAACCAGTCGGCCCTCGCTGCTTCTGCCTTTCTCCTCTTCTCCACGAGTGACTGCACAACGGTATCACTGTTTTAGAATTTTAAACCCCAGGTATTGCGCAATCAGGAAATGAAATTCACCACCACCACCCCCCGCCCCCCCCGCAATGTGACTTCCCTCAAATTTCCTTCTCCCAACTCAGCAGAGAGGCCCTGGAGATGGCTTCTCTCAGCTCCAGTTTCCTTAACCGCAAAACACAGATACCAATTGTATCTACCTCCTAGGACCATACACGTGACATTCTTAGCTGAAAGACTGGTACACAATAACCACTCAAAAGGTGTCAGCAACTTACATCATCAGCTGCCTCCACAGCCAAGAGTACTCTAGTTCTGACTACCAAAAGAACCAGATTTTTGCTTAGAGTCATATCATGGGCTATTTGCCTCCTACTCAGAATATGAATCAGATACACAGACCATCATAGCAAGAATCATTAACATGGACATCACTGAAACAAATGATTAAGTCTACACTTCAATCCTCAAAATCGTTTAAAACACATTAATATAAGCTTTCAATGCCATTTAGAAAGCAGGGATTTGCACAATTAATTCTCTTCTTCGTACTACTACTTACATATCATTTGGATTTTCGAGAGTGAGCATATATATATTTGCATGTTAAAACATTTTTTGAACAATCTCATACAAAAAACAATGTGGAGATCCTAACATGACTTTTTGAGGGAAGAGGGCTGAGGAGAAATTACAGGTCTTTATTTTTCAATAATGGAATTATAATTGTTTACTCAGGGGCAGTATAACAATGATTTGTGTGCAGTATAATAGTGGAGGAGCACTGGCTCATACCAGATGGTCTAGGTTCAAATATGACCTCTGCCACGGTGTGACTTCAGGTAAATTACTTAATCTCTCTGTGCCTTGGTTCCCCAAACTGTAAAATGAGGATAATAATAAGACCTACCTCATAGAGTTATGAGGATGAAATGAGTTAATAACAAAGGGATTGATGATTATGATGACGATATGAGCATAGAGAAGGGGGAGGTAAAGCTGCTGCAGCTATACCATCCATAAATAAGGAGCCTTTTCTAAAACACCTCTGAGCACAAGCCTGATTTTTACCCTTTTGTCCTTCTTTGAATCAAATCTTCTGACAATAGCATGGTCCACAAGGCCCAGGGGTGTCAGGAGCTTCTAATGAACTCTTGCTCATCACTGACCCCACCAGTTTACCTAATGCTCCCAGCCGGGAAAGTCCACATCCATGCACCACCTCCTCCTACCTCCATATCCACAAGAATGCTATTTCCCTAGCCTTGAAGGCCCTCTGCTTTCTAACAAATTGGGTTCTTTCCTCCCCTCCATGCTGCTCATTAAATTTTATGTAAGTACCTCCTCCTGGTTCTAATTAATGTTTCCCATCCCATTCTACATATATCTCATTGCCTATATTGGTCTTTGAAATAAATTGATATTTGAGGCATGGTCTTCTTCCCCACCACTTCTATCTTGAAATGCTGATTTGGATTTGTGTTCTTAGAAAACATCCATCTGTCCACCCATCCACCCACCCGTCCGTCCGTCTGTCCATCCATCCATCCATCCATCCATCCATCCATCCATCCATCCATCCATCATCTATCCATTAGTGAATGACAATAACAAGCCAAGCATTGCGCTGGCTGCTAGGTCAGGGTGGGTGTGTCAGCCTGGAGGAACCATCATAAGATTGAAAATTAAATTGATCTCATCTTCTTATAACCTTGAAGTTTAATGGTTCTATTAAGATGCACATTTACTTTACTTCTATATACAACTGAAGTTGTCTTTGTCTTATTGCCACTTATTTTCATGCATATGTGGTCAAATTTCATCTTTTTTTCTTTTCCTGAATTTTATCTCCTATAAAAATACTACAGCAATAAAAGAACATTAAAAAGAATTTTTTTAAAAAATCCACCACCCTAACAACAGCTGTTTCAACTATTTTCTTCTCTTGGTTTTCGTACATATGTATATATATTTATGCACAGTTGTAATCATAATCTTATTTTTCTATTATTAGGAAGCACTCTTACTACATTGGATATTTATTTGTAAAAGCAGCATAAACATTCAAAGAACTGCAATACTATAGCTTACTAACTTACTGCACTATTGATGAAAACAGATTTTTTTCTTCTTTTCAATTATGGACTAGGGATAAATTTTCTCAGCATGGAGATTATCAGCTCAAAAGTATGAAAAAGTGTACATATGTTTTAATACATATGGTCATATGGCTTTTCCAAAGGGTTTTAACAATTAAATGAGCCTACAGTCAATACTTTATTATCCACGCTAATGGAATGAAGCAGTGTTGAGGATAATCCAAGTTATTTCTGTTTGCAGTTGGGAGGCCAAATATTTACACATACTTTTACAGCATATTTATCTTCTTAATTTTGCTTCTCATGCCAACAGAAGGTACGTAAATAAAATGAGATCGAGTATGTGAAAGTACTCTGAAAAATTAAAAGTCTGATACAAATTTAAACCAGGAGGTTCAGAACCCTGCTGAAGAACAGGGGCAAGTAAGTCATGGATTTCCAAGGCAAAAAGTCATCCACATACAGATACCCCAGAGCTGGCTGTGCATGCATCCATGCCCTCTCCTGCAGTATATTATGAACGGTATTGGAATAGTTTTCTATTTGTGATTCCACTTGGTCCTGGGTCTTCACAAAAATAATGGGAAGTGTATGTGTTAATATTTGACTCTTCCCTATACTCTTCTCCCCCACCCCAACCTTTCAGAACAACTGCCATTCTGCATGCTACAAAGAAAATCACAAAAAACAGGAACCAAACTCTTGAAAATGCAAAGGGGAAAGGAGCAAGGGAGAAGAATAAAAGGCTTAGAATAAAACTGTCTAATAAAGATTAATCTAAACCACAAATTTTCACAAGCCCTTTAAATCACCATGCTCCACCTATTTACACTGGATGGCTTTTATAAGCTCTTCTATAGTCCTGGAGTGCTTAAGATCAACAAAATCATAATGGCTAGATCTCAGCAGCATATTGCTAAGCCCATATTCCCAAAAGCGTAGGACCTAAACTACTGGCATGAGATGATTTTAGGGGACCCCAGGAACATGTCCTGGAAAAACACTGCATCACAGAGTAGGAAAGATATTCCCTTCGGATTCTCTTTTTAGCTTTGTGATATCATCGAGAAGGAAGTCTCCATTTGTCCACTTGGTACTGGCATGTCTTCAATATTTAACAATTGCTAAAATCTTTTTTTAAAAGACAGAAAAAGGAGCAAGGCACAAGTTCAGAGGTTTTAGAAGCAAAAATTTCTAGCTAGAATTTAACTATATTGTTTTGTTTCCATTTTATTTATTTTTAGGGTTCCCTTAGCAAGTGATAGTGGTTTGTGGTGGTAAGAAATACATTTGTTTTTTTAAAAAGGAAATTTTTAAAGTAAGGAGCATGAATCAAATCAAAGAAAAGTATTAAGTAAAGAGAACAAGTTTTAAGGCTATATGACCAAAATCATGAAAGTTGTAGGAAAAAACAAAGTTTGGGAAACTGTATAAGCCTACTGAAGTTTCATATTTGTCATCTTTTGTATATCTTGAGCTCCCCAACTTAATTGCTATATCCTTATGGGTAAAGGGCTATATTTTAGTATCATATGTCTTACTATAGCTGCCAAGTATCCTTCTTAGAAGCAGGGAATCTAGCATTCCATATTTGTCAGTTGAAACAAGAAATTTTAAACCAGACACATCAAATCCATTAAAAAATAATTACAGGTTTGCTTTATCTTGACTTTTCATCAATTCTTAGGTACATTTAAAAAATCATTATAATTTAAGTTTGCTTTATCTTGATTTCCTATTGCTTTTTAATCAGCAATGACTCAGAACACTTCAGCTTTCTGTTTTCCCCTCTATTAAGTTTTAATGATCTGTAAAAAGCACTACAGAATACTCTAATAAAATAGGCACTGTGATCCTTATATAATGCATGAATATGTGGAATTATTTTGACATAAATTATCTCACCCTTCATTTATCTATTTGCCAGTAAGATATGCAGGTATTAAGGGTTAAACATTTTCTGTAATTATGTAAAAGGTTGGGCCCATCCTCTGTGCTACTCCCAGTTCTTCTGGCTTGCCTGTTTTGGGTTTCATGTCACTTCTCTCACCACTTAAATAGAAGCAATGTTTTGCACATAAATAGCTTTCTCAACCAGAAATTTAAAAACTAACAAATCAACAACAACATAAAAAAAAACTGTCACCATTCAGGCTTGTTAATCAAACAAGGAAAACTCTTGCAGACCTTCCCTTGTGGATCTTCTGGCGGGCAGCCAATACCTAGAGGAAGATTAAGGCTAAAAAGATGCCCAACATCAGTCATCATATTACTACCCAACAATGCAAATGATCTAGAAACTTGGCATAAAGGGTCTTGGCTTTTCCTACTTTTTTTTCTATTCTATTACATTAGTTAAAAGCCAAGAGCAACTCTACCCATACAGTACACTGTAGATTCCTGTTCACTTGGCAAAAAAATTCTTGATGGAGATCCAAACAGAGGTTAAAGGATGGAAAAAGGCAAAACAAACAAAAACTGGCAAGTACAGTTTCGAATATATCACAGCAAAATTCACATAGAAGTGCCCAAACAAAACAAGCCTCATTTAAATTTCAGTAGAGAATGAAATATCTGGTATAATCTGCAGAAGATAAGCCAGAGAAAGTTTTATTTTGGAAATAATTTCCATATACTTTTCCTCCACTCATAATTCTCCTGCATTACTTGAGCTTTTGAAGTTTCTCATTAATTCAGCCTCAAAACCAACTGCAGGAGTATCTCAAAGGATAAATGATATTTTTAACAAAGCCAGGAGTGCTAAGAGTTAAGAACATTGGCCAGAGTTCAAAAGATGTGTAATTTCTACCAGGAGATGAATCTGTCATCATTTTTGTTTAACAGATATTGAAAATGAAAACAATAAATTTGGAAGAGAATTTACGAGCAGAAAAAAGATGAAGAAAGTGGGGAGAGTGAATTTAAAACACTTCAAATGGGACATTGAAGACTATCCTTTATTTAGTTTTAAGAAAGGCAAGAACACTAAAGGCTGAATATTTCCAACACAGACCAGCTCCTTCTAGAAAAATAGCTGAAAAAAATTCAGGGTCAGAGAGGCTGATTTAGCCTTTACTACGATTAACTGTATGAACTAAGTCTGGTCATTAAGGCATTCTTATTCCCATCGCCAAATTGGTAAATCAAGGTACAATTGGTCAAGTGACAGGCTGAGATTTCCTAAAACTGAGAGTGCAACTCCCTGTTGTGCCATGATTTCTCTTTGTGACAATGAAAGAATTAACCTCTCTGGACCTCCTTTTTCAACATGTAATGAATAACGAAAGATAGCACATCATGTGCTGGGCCCTGATCTAGACACTGGAGAGACAAAGGTGAGTTAACAAGGTCTAATTCAAGGAGTGCCATTCTAAAGGAGGGAGGGAAATCATAAGCAAGCAAACAAAATGGGTAGTACAGAAGATAAGCAGGTGCTATGATGGAGAGTACCAGAGGAAAGGGAAATGCAAGGTAGTAATATCATAAATAATCAGGAAAGTTCTCTCTGAGACATTTGCATGTAAGCTGAGATCTAAAGAAGAAAAAGGAGCGGGCCATGTAAACAGGCAGGTGAAAAGCTGAAGGAAGAACGTTGCAGCTATGCAGAATAGCATATGCAAAGGCCCTGAGATGAGAAAGTACCTGGCATGCTGGGGAATAGAAAGATGGCCAATGAGGCTGGAGGGCCAGGGCCAGGCCATGCAGGGCCTTGCAGGTCACACCAGAGGTTTGGGTTCTATTCTAAGTGAATGGGGAGCCATTGGAGCTCCACATACTGGACTACGTTTCTGGTTAAGTGAAGCTTAGTCTTTTTAAGTGCCAAAACTACACTATTTTTTAAAAAAGAATTTCTTTCATGTTGTACTACAGATTTTCTTCCCTTAAACTGAGTACATGGAGCTTAACTTTTTCTTGTTAATTTGGGCTTATTATTACTATCTGGTGCTCTGTAATTATGAGGACATGAGGAGGACCAAGATCACTGTGCTTTTATAATCCAATTTACTTCCTCTTTCTCTGTTACTAACAATCAATATTTGCTACCATCCGACTGTCCCAGCTGCCTTACTTGGGAACAACTTCAGTTGTGACCATCTGGCCATGACTCTGCCTCTTCTATGCCAACAAATGCATGAGTTTTGTGACAGTTATTAAGCTTAGAGACTATATCCATTAGAACTTCTAGGCTCTTGGAATACAAAAATAGACCAAAGGCAAAAGTATAGCCTTTTCCTCCTTTTAACTCCAGGTTCACAACAGTATGAGAGGGTTTGGTCAAAGATTGGCCACCAGATTAATTGGGTGAGGTAGACAGAATTCTAAAGACGGCTATCCCAAGATTTCCATCCCCTACTTATTCAATACTCATGTAGGTACTGCTGTGAAGGAATTTTGAAATGCAATTAAAGTCCCAAATCGGTTGAAAAAACACAAAGGTCATCTGGGTGGGCCTAATCTAATCTTATAAGCCCTTTAAAAGCAGAGAGTTTTCTCTGGCTGGTAGCAGAAGGGAAAGTGAGGAGGTTCAAAGCATGGGAAGGACATGGCAGGCATGAACTAGGCCACGTGACGATAAAAGCAGGGCTGCCTAGAAGCTGAGAGCGGGCCCCAGCTGACAGCCAGCAAGGAACTGGGGGCTTCGGTCCTACAACCACGAGAAATTGTGCTGTTTTAAGCCACTTAGGTTGTGGTAATTTGTTACACAGCAATAAAAAAGAAATGCATTGGGTGAAGTGGGTGTCAGGTAAGTTTACAAAATGATAATAATGAAATAAAGGAATAAATGAGGTCTTACTATAGCATCATTCTTACAAATGTCCACATAACAGTGTGCCATGACATAAAAAGGATAAAATTAGGAGCCGGCAGCCTGGGTTCTGGTTCTGGCTGCCACTAACTATTTGGTGTAACCTAGGGCAATTCAGTTTCCTTGTCTGGGACTTTCATCTTCTATAAATGAGGGAAACCTTCAAGATGATTGTTGAAGTCTCTTCCAGCTCTGATCGTTTATGAAATTAATCATTTCTTATTATTTAGAAAACTGAACAAAACCAAGCATGCACACTTTATAGATTTAATTTTCAAATGGCTTATTTTTTTACATATTGGCACACATATCTCAAGGTCAGGGTATTTAAGGAAGGTTGCAGAAGAAGAATCTGCCTATACTGCTTATTTTAAATATATTTAATATATGATTGGTGCATTCATTTTTACCTCCGGTTATAAAAACACCTCAGAGGCTTTTCAATCTTACAATTAACTAAATATTTAGGCATTTTATGTAGCTTATCTCTGAATAGAAGCTAAGTCAACACAATCCTAAGACTAGTTTAAAACATAACCTCAGTGCCAAATAAGGGGGGAAAATGTATATCGAAACATATAACTTAAAGCCCCAAAAACGGTCCTTGAATAAAAACTGACTGCAGATGCTTGGAGACCTCTGTTCAAATTTTCGTATCTGTCCTTTGGGTTTTTCACAACTGACTTTTATTTTAAAACAGAGACAAGAGCCCTTACACACTCCCCTCTGTTATTTCTATGTACTCATATTATGTTAAAGTTGCAAGTCATTCCTCACTGCAACATTATGAAACAGCTCTGTCTCTAGAAAAGCTACCTGGAGTATATTTCAAAGGCTTAGAACACAATTCAAGTACGTTTCCAGATTGAAAGCCTCAGCATGAGCAAAAGGCAATGAGAACGAAGAGAGAGATGGAGAGACATATTTTTGCATGCTATATTCTCTGTACTTGAACTGAACTCTTGAGATGTTCTCGCCTAAAGAGTGCTGAGCACTTTCTGAAAAAGGAGAGAGCATCATGATTCAGGAGGAGGCTCCCCACACAGGGCAGCAGGGAATAAGAAGAGTGTGGCACAGAAATCTAGATCAAACCACAACAGAGACTCTCCTCAGTGAGCAGGATCTAGAAATCTGTACCCAAACCTATCATGCATAGTTTAGTGTATAAGAAAGAGTGCCTCATTACCATAGGACAGTTGGTACCAAGGCAAAGACACAAGTGAATCCCCTTAAAATAAGGACCAACATAAAATGCTGGTCTAGGTGATGGTGGTGTCGGGGAAGCTATTGGGACTTTATCTTGAAAAAAATGAAGTAATAAACAATCAAAACAAGGTTCCTTTATCTTGTATTTAAATAAGATTCAAGTTCTTATTTCAAAAATGTGCACAAAATCTTAGAATAAACAAAGTGTTAATGTGAAAAATAATTTTTCCTACAAGATTTTATGACAGTGCTGAGTTGTTTTTGCCAAATCAATTAAGAGATTCACCAGTTTTCCCAAGGTTCATTCTTAATCCTTTGACTCAAATCACTCTCCTTTCAAATACCTATTAAGTCATCATCCTCAGGCGTTTTTTTCTTGTCAGTTGTAAAATGGCTTAACTATCAGATTCTCCTTTGTCCCGAACTATGCATATGATTTAAGAAGCTGTCTAACACCACTTCCATGTAGTTCATAAAATCCCACATTTTTTGTAATATTTACAATTTCTCTTCACTACACTTTTGAAAGTTTCAGAGAAAGACAAAGACACAGACAAGATGGCCAAAATAAAAGGAAGTGTTAAACAGGGAGGACTCTGAGTAGTGATTAAGTTTATTAGTGGTCAGGCAGCAGTTAATGGTTTCATTTAATCATAACTTCTGCTTCCCTAGATAATTTCAAAACTTCAGTGACTAAGATAAGGAAAGCACAGATAAGCAAGGACCTCTACACCCATAATTAGACCATAAACCATGCATAACTTCATTATATAGTATAGGTTTAATCATTCTCAACTAATCCTCTTTTGTCTCCAAAAGTCCTAAGTAAAACAAGCCCTCCAGGGATTGTTCTAAAGAAATAACTGCATTGGCTGGACTCCACTCATAGCTATAGCCAAGATTCTGGCATTCTGAGTGAGCCAAGCCCAGTAAGCAGCATTCTCTACAAAGAGTCACTCCGAGTGTGCTACACGTGTCTGAGGGAATACATGAGAAGTGTCCTGGTCAACGAGAAAGCCTACAAGGACACTAACATCTGGAACTGGTCATTGTCTGTTTGCATTTTATCTACTAAACACCTAAAAAGTCTTTTGGTATCAATAACCTAAATAAGATTCCTGATATGAAACATAACAAAATTTCTTCCTCAGTCATTCCTTAGAAAGCTTTCCCAACAGAGTCAAACAAGGACAAACTATTCTACAATGCTTGAAGCCAGAGTTCTGTAACCTGGGTAGATTCCGTAGGTCCATAAACCTGCAAAAATTTTATGCCAAAATTTCTTTTGTTGGTATGTTCATTTTTTTTAGATAGTCCATAGCATTCACTGTATTTTTAAAGAAATCTCTCAGCCCCCTCCCCCTGCTCAAAATTAAAAAAAAAAAAAAAACCAAAAAAAAACCTTCCTATCTACATAATTTTCCTATATAGTCCTCTCCAGGCCAATCACAGTACATCACTAGGAATTCATATATTCCACATTTCCTTGATTCTTTTTTTTTTTTTAAAGAGGTACCAGGGATTGAACCCGGGACCTCATACATGGGAAGCAGGAACTCAAACCACTAAGTTACACCCACTCTCTTTCCTTGATTCTTAAATCTTTTCTTTATTTCTGAAATTGGAATGTATCTTGTAATCCTTGTTTAAATTCAATAAAATGTTTCCTTCTTGCTCCCCAAAATTGATTATTAAAAATTGATGGTGGGGAGTGGATGTGGCTCAAGCAGTTGGGTACCTGCCTCCCATATGGGAGGTCCCAGGTTTGGCTCCCAGTGCCTCCTAAAGAAAAATGAGCATATGCAATGAGCTGATACAACAAGCTGATGAACAAGCAGACACAACACACAGACACAATGAGCAGGGAGCAGATGTGGGAGGTCCTGGGTTTGGTTCCTGGTGCCTTCTAAAGACGATGAGCAGAGTCAACAAGCAGACACAATGAGCAGACACAGCAAGCAGACAATGAGCAGACAGACGAGGAAACCACCTCAGTGGAGGGGGGGAGGGAATTGATGGTGGAATGAAGGGGGACTCCTAGCTAATACCATATACAAAAATTAACTCAAAAATGGATCCAAAACCTAAACATAACAGCCAGAACTATAACAGTCCTAGAAGAAAACATAGGAAAGCATCTTCAGGATCTTGTATTATGCAATGGTTTCTTAGACTTTACACCCAAAGCACGAGCAACAAAAGAAAAAATAGATAAATGGGACCCACTAATATTAAAAACGTTTGTGCATCAAAGGACTTTAACAAGAAAGTGAAAAGACAACCTACTCAATGGGAGAAAATATTTGGAAACCACATATCTGAAAAAGGTTTACTATCCAGAATATATCAAGAAATTCCACAACTCAACAATAAAAATACAATCTCAATTTAAAAATGAGCAAAAGACTTGAATAGATATTTCTCCAGAGAAGATATACAAATGGCTAAAAGGCACATGAAAAGATTCTCAACACCATTAGCTATCAGGGAAATGCAAATCAAAATCACAATGAGATATCACTTCACACTCACTAGAATGACTCCTATTTGAAAAAAAAAAAAAAAAAAAAAAAAACAAATGTACAAGTGTTGACAGGATGTGGAGAAATAGGAACACTCATTCATTGCTGGTGCACATATAAAATGGTGTAGCCACTGTGGAAGACAGTTTAGCAGTTCCTCAGAAAACTAAATATAGAATTACCATATGATCCAGCAATCCCACTTCTAGGTATATACCCAAAAGAATTGAAAGCAGGGACTCAAAAAGATCTTTCCACACCAATGTTCATAGCAGCACTATTCACAATTGCCAAAAGAGGGAAGTAACCCAAGTGTCCATCAATGGATGAATGGATAAATAAAATGATACATGCATACAATGGAATATTATTTAGCCATGAAAAGGAATGAAGTTCTGATATATATGACAACATGGATAAATCTTGAAGACAAAAAAGGACAGACACAAGCCAGACACGAAAGGACAAATATTGTATTAGCTCACTGATATGAAATAATTAGAATAAGCAAATTCAGAATCAAAGTCAGAATCTAGAATACAGGTTAAGAGGAGCTGTATTATGGGGAAGGAATAGGGAGTTAATGCTTAAATTGTACAGAGCTTCTCTTTGGGTTGATTGTAAAGTTTGGGTATTGGAAGGTGGTAATGGCAGCACAACATTGTGAAGGTAATTAAAAGCACTATGTTATATTTTAAAATATATATATAGTTTTTTGTTTTTGTTTTTTAATAGAAGAACATTCTTTTTCTTTTTTAAAAAAAGATTTGTTTATTCATCCCCTACTCCCACCCCACCCCCCTGTTGTTTTGCTTTCTGTGTGTTTTTCTGTGCTTGTCTTCTCTTTAGGTGGTACCAGGTCACGATCCTGGGACATTCCAGAGTGGGAGAGAGGCGCTCAATCTCCAGCGCCACCTCAGCTCCCTGGTCTGCTGTGTCTCTTAGTGTCTCTCCTCTGTGTCTCTTTTTCTTGCCATGCCAGCACTCCTGCGTGGGCCAGTACTCTGTGTGGGCCAGCTCTCCACCCAGGCCAGCTCACCATGCGCCAGCTCACCCTTCACCAGGAGGCCCCAGAATCGAATCCTGGACCTCCTATATGGCAGATGGGAGCCCAATCACTTGAGCCACATCCATGTCCCAAAATACATATATAGTTTTAAAAGAATAATAGTGCTTTACAATTTGAAAAACAATAATATAGAAAAATTGATAGTATACCTTAGAATTGATGTATTTGAGCAATGCAGGGATACTGTTAAATATCTCAGTAAGAAGGTATACTGAATTTTCCTAAACAAACAATAAACAAACAAACAAAAAACTAAGATAGATACTTAATGTCCCCATGAAGACACAGGGCTAAGTCTAGGCAGGTTGGCCTCAAAACACCTCAAACACATTTGAGGTTTACTCACATTACCACTACACACTAGTTAAGTTTCATCCACTTATTCTATATGTACTGAGTGTTAATATGTGCCAGATATTGTGCTATCTGAAAACGTTAGTGATCTAAGAAGGGGAATCTCTTAAGTTCCCAGGAGGGGAGGTTACAGAGATCCCAGATGGGAAGCTGGATACTGTAGACTAACAAAGAAGATGAGTGTCTTTAGAGAGAAAGAAAATAGAGAGCTGGAGAGGTAACAGGACCTAATGAATGAATCAAGATGGGTCAGAATTTGAAGGGGAAGGGTAATTCATCAACTGGTTAGAGAAACATATTTATAACAGGGAGGATAGGTAACCTTGGGAAATTTCTATTATATGAACAAAGAGAGTCACTCTACTAAAGCCAAGTGGGCAGACATAGGCTGAGTTAAGACTAATTCCTTCTTCTCTACAGACTGTCAGCCATGGCAACAGGCTTAGGACCAGAGCTGAATCATTCTAACTGGTTCTATTAAGCCTTCATTTTTGCCACTATTATCTCTTAGGTCTTAAAATTCAATCATAATGAGTATTATCCTTTATGCTGTTCTGTGGTTAGGGCTAATATTACCCCATCAGAACCCATTTTTGGAGGTTAGGATCAATTTTACCCAGAAGGTGGGCTATTTCTTCAGTTACCTCCCTCCCTCCTTGTCCCTCAAACTTGCCCTTTGTGTCTAATTCTCTCTCTGTACCAAAACTCCTTTGAGTCTTTCTGATGAATAGACAAAGTCAAATACATTGTAATTGGAGTTTAGAATATAATACAGAACAGTCTTGAACCCAATAAGAATACTCATTGACATTCTTGTATCTCACAGAAAGAGTGAAATTAAAGGCAGGCTGGCTAGCTCCAAAGCTCACACATTTAACCCTTTCACTAGTACCAATGGAGAGAACTAAGCACCAGGAATCCACTCAGATACAGAGTAAAACCCATTTGTGGAATTATAATGAATCACTCTTGCCAGCCTCTCTGGTGTACCTCATCATTGCGTGTGTGTGTGTGTGTGTGTGTGTGTGTGTATACAGTATACACACACACACAGTTTTTAGGGTACATACATTTAACATTCTACAAAAAGTGCTAAAGTAGGGAACACTTCAGGAAATAGGAGATTGGCCAAGGCCAACCCTTCATTTCTTAGCCTCTTCAGGATGGCCACAAGATTGCTGGTGGTCACGGTTTCTTTTATAACAAGCTCTGATTGTAATTATGTGTTTCCCATAAATTCAAGGAAAGCCAGAAGGCAGCAAGAAATTTAAATTGATATAATACACATATAAATACATGTATATATTTATAGGATATACATATACATATAAATCCTAATTTCACTGTTGTTACAAAGAAAAATGATATAAAACAACTGAAAAATTACATACTTCTTAACCAATCTCAGCATCCTTGGAGCTCTAAAAAACTTTCAGACCTGATACTCTCTCTGGAGCAACGCACTAGTTTCTGCCATACACCGACAATCACTGAGAAACGGAAAAGCAAGAGAGGGCAGCATAAACGTAAATGTGGTAAGCTCAAAGTCTGTAGTTAAGAAGAGAAACACATTCCTAGGTGCACTTACTTCTTCATTCATTCATTCATTCAACCAATATGTACTGAGCATTAAGTCTCAATCAGTGTGCTCAATAGTCCTGACCAGGGGCTAAATCACAAGGGATGGAGTGAAGAACAAGAAAGTTAAGATTCTTGCCATCATGGATTCCTATTTATAGTGCCTGACAGAACCCAAGACATTCAATATGGAAGTAAACTAAATGAACTCAGTTATAGACTAGGTAAAAGAATCCCACTCAATTCATTACCTCCAAGTTAATTCAATGGATAATGAGTGCTATTATGTTTCACAGCACTCTGCTAAGCACCATGTGCAGATAATATAAAAGACACAAAGGACATGATCGATCCCTACCCTCAGTAAGTCGAAATCTTCCTGGGATAACAACATACAGAGATATGAACTAGGTGTAGAAATAGTCAGAGCAGGGTATTATTGTTTCCCCTGATGTGTGGCATAGCCAGCAACTACTATAGGCATTCATCTCAGCAAGATAGTTCCAAGGGAAATATAAAAAGTATTCCAATATATTTCAGTGCTAGGTACATACACACACACACACACCACACACTATAACACTAAAAAAATCCACTTCAGCTTACCCTAAGAATGCTGATGATTTCCTCAGTCTGGCTGAGGTAAAGCTTTTTTTAAAGATTTATGGTGAAAACAAAACTAATTATCCATGATTAACTGCAAGAGGACATATTTCTAACCTGAGGAATCTCAGTTTAGTTTCTGCCCTACCCCCTCCCTTTCTCTTTCTTTCATTCTTTTTTTTTATTTTTCTTTCTTCTTTTAAAAGTAAAAAGATAGAGAAGAGGATAAAAATTCACTTTCCTGGGCACTGGGTCAAGCACACCCAGCACGGGGAGGCAATGGCGGCTCGCTGGGGGCTGGTCAGGGCCACGGCTCCTTCTGCTCTGCCTTTGGCTGTAACCACTGGACCGAACGTCTGCACTATTTTCTGGATGTGCAAAAGGGAAGAATTTTAAACCACACTAGAAAATGGCTTTGCTATTAGGATATATTTACTTGTTCTGGTGTTTTCTCCCAAGGCCATGGGGTAGGATTTTTGGAAACACAAGTGAAAAGAACACAGCAAGACTAGCATCATGTGCTCTCCTGACTTGACCATGCTAGATCCAAGTTCAGCAAGCTTGATAATGAGTTTTCAAAAATGCTTATCTTGTTCCACACCTTACTGCAAAGCAAACAAACTAAGTCATAGACTTCCTAATACTCAAAATGCTGCCAGGTCCTTCTGTCAACATATTATTTTAAACGTCATCCTTGACTGGATCACTAACAAATATTACAACTTTCTGGCTTTTAGGGTATAAGACAAAGTTGCAGAAATAGACAAATGAGCCAATTCAACCATTCTTAAAATGAACAAAATCACTCTAAAAAACTCATTCTCTTATCAACTGTCTTTCTCACAGAGAAAAAAATTGAAACCAATCCAATCATAATCTCCATTCCCATAAATCACTGCCTTTATATTTTACAGAAACAGCATAACAGTAATTAGTGCTGCTGCTGGAGGTGAGAGGTTATGTTATGGAATGTCTATTAATATCATATTATCATATAATATAGATAATAAACATAGTAAAATATACAAGGAAGAATACATGATGTGAGTCTATTGGATGGAAGACAAATTGTTCAAAAGTAATAGATGTACGTAAGGACATCCACATGCATGAAAATGAACATATAGCAGAGAGCCTTTGGAAAAAGATGAAAAGAGAAAGAAACACGAGCAGTATGATTGTGGAAAGGAGTTAATTATTGCCTAGATAGATGGTGGATATTGACAATGGTATCTGTGGTAGGTTGAATTACATAGCCAAACACTTAATTTTAATCCGCATCCCCATGGGTGTGAACCCATTTAAATAAGACCTTTTGAAGATTTTTTTTAGTTAAGGTGTGGCCAGCTGAATCAGGGTGGGTTTTAATCTATATTCCTAAGGCTAGAAGTCACGGAAGTCATAAAGAAGAGGCCATCATCACATGTCAGGGGGCAGAGACACAAGCAAAGGAACCCCAGGAATTGCTGGCAGCCAGTACCAGAATGCTACAAATTCCAGGAGAAAGCAAGCTTTGCCAATATATTGATTTTGGATTTCTTCCAGCCTTAAAACTGTGAGCCAATAAACCTCTGCCATTTAAGCCAACTCATGGTATAGAATTTGTCATAGCAGCCTGGCAAACTAAAACACTCCAAGATGGGAACAGAGATAGAACATTGTCCTGATGGATGATTTCCAATATCAGGACATCTGCTGGCAGTGATGTTCAATTAAAAAGCCAAGCCTTCTAACTGTTCTAGATTAAAGGAAACTAAGGAGATGTGATGGCTAAATGCAATGTGTGATCCTGGATTGGACCCTGGACCAGAAAAAAAGATACTAGTGGAACAATTGGCAAAGTTTGAGGTCTATAAGATAGGTAATAGTGTTGTATCAGTGTTAATTTCCTGGTTTGATAATGGTACTGTGGTTACGTAAGATGTTAACATTTGGAGTATATGGGTGAAGAGTATTCTGAGATTCTTTGTACTATTTTTGCAACATTTCTGTAAGTCCGAAATGTTTCGAAATGAAAAGTTAAAAAAAAACAAAGAGCTAATGTACGAGCACACACGCACACAGAGCCTTTCATAAATTCTCGACTTGCCAAAATGTCATCTTCTAGATGAAGGAAGCAAAATAGGGAACTCTTAATCTGGCCTTAATTCTGACTCAAACAAACAACTAACTGCTGATAGAAACCTTCAGAGTTACAGACTCGCTCATGTCTCAGAGGAGACTCAGCAGTAGTTCACTTAGGCCACAAAAATGGAGGAACTTCCAGAAAATATAAAACTGTGTGTAAAGTTCACAAAATAAGGAGTAAGAAGAACAATGACTGTCCTCTAGAACACGTAAAGAAAGTGCAGGCATCTTCTTTCTCTTCTCTGAAATAGAACCACAGGTAGAAGAGGGGCTAAAAAGAGCAAACAGCAGCCAGGTGGAAGGGCATATCCATTCCGGGAGCCATTTTTGTCTCAGAGCCCTAGGAGCTGTTAGAAACTGCAGCTCCTTTGGCTCCTTGAGACAAGATGGGATATTTTCTGCTTGGGAGTTAGATGAACCATGGTAGCACCTGGAGAAGTCCAACAGGCTGTTGGCTATCCTTAGAGTAGAGAGGTGCAGAGGACCCTCAGGTTCCCATTTAGACCAAGCAGCCGAGTTAACCAGAAGAGCAAAAGTTCAGAACAGAAATAAGAAGTGTGCATTTGGCTGGAATGCCCTTTGTTCTTTACCACTCCAAAAGTGAGCAGGGTAGATGATCTACTAGAAAATAAGAGATACCAGTAAGGACAAAATGGAAAAGTCTTATTAATCACGGAAAGAACACTAGAAAAAGTTTAGGTTTGTACCATAGGCTTTAGAAAGCAGGACTGAGAAAAAAAGATGGGTGTAATCCCAAGACCAGAAATTCAAAAAGGAGTGATAATAATTCACACAGCATGAGCCATATGCCAAACACTGTTGTAAGTGCTTCACATATTTGTGACACATTATTGTGTGACAAAGGAAAAACACAAATGCCCCGTAAACATCAGAAAAGATTTTAATCTCACAAGGAATTTAAGAAACGCAAATAAAAAGAAGATAAAATTTTCCACCATTCGACTGACACATACACAGACATGCCCAAAGACAGATAATATGCAGCCCACTTAGGTGACTGGAAAGAGTATAATTTGGTACTTTTTTGTGGGAAGGGTAATTTGGCAATATCTATTAAAATATTAAATGTATATACCATTCAACCTAGCAATTCTAATTGGTATATATCCTAGAAAAATGTTCAGTTGAACGATGAAACACACACAAGGATTTTTACGATAGGAGAAAAGCTGAAAAATACTCAAATGGCTAAAGATTTAATAATATATGGGAAATATATACTATGCCAAAAATTCTGCAAAGCAGAAGAATTTATTTCTAGATATAAACAGGGATGAAAACATACAGAAAAGGTTCTGGAAGGAAACCCAGTATACTTTTAACTCTGGAGAGGGGTTTCTCCCTTACACTATGACTAGGGAAGGGGGGCTTAGTAGGACTACAAAATTTCAGCTAATGCCAATGACAAAGAAAAAGTGAGGAATATCTAAAGTAATAAATGTGGCTCACAGATACTCCTGACTTTTATTTCATAACAACATTAATATATGCTGACTGTGAAAGTCCTAACAATTCATAGTGAAGACTCAAAGTCCCTCTCACAACCATTCACACTCCCCAAAGTTTTAAGCTAAAACAATAAGGACAGAGACTAGAGGAGGCCATGAAACAAAAAATAAAAATAAGAGGGGCTCAAGTCTATTAGGTAATGGTGTGAAGATGAAGTCCATGATGATCTGAGGCTTGCGGAAAATGCTAAAGACAATCAAAGAGGATTTTACACTATATTTAGACCAAGGAAGTGAACAAAGAAGTGAGGATATTAAACAGAGGATTTGTAAGCATGGGTAAAGGTAGGTGGGGAATCGTCAGAAACTTGCCTCTGTTAAGAACAAGTTATACCAGACCAATCATACTTTAACTTTTATCATGTAATTATTTGACAAGTACTTACTGAGCATCTCCTCTTTGTCAAATGCTACATACTGAAGACACAGAGTCAAAAACAAAACAAAACAAAAAAAAACAGACAAGCTCCTGCCTCTTGAAGCTAGGGAACAGACACTATTCTAAGAATCACACTAATCAATGTATAATTACAAGCTACGATAAGGTCCTGGAGGGAAAGGATTGTGTTCCCCAGAAAATGACACCCCAGCTGAGAAATGAAGGGCAGAATTGGTTACTGATCAGAACACTGGACACATAATCCATCTTGACTTTTACCAAAGAGTCTGAGGAAGTCTCTCAAAACATCTTTGCCAAAAAATGGAGAAACACAGTCCATGGACAGAATTCAGGGGGGGCCATGAACTTGGATGGTGAGAAATTAAGGCCACCTTTCATTAACCTCTAAATGAAATTTACCATTTTCTTCAAATGTGAATGAGGGCAAAAAAAAACCACAATAGCATCAGCAATACCTGTGACTTTGACACCAATAGAAATCACCGATCTTTTCATATAACATTACTATAGTTGCTGATAATCTGAAATATTTATATTCATCATTACTTCAAAACTATAGGAGTTATCACTTGCCATTGTATCTTATGATTGAATGTGGTAATAAAAAAACATATATATTATTATATCACAAATGTTTTTATATATCTTTTTTTTTATTATTATTTTTATTTATTTTATCCATTTTAAACCCTCCCTTCCCCATTTGCTGTTTTGTGTCCATTTGCTGGGCAATTCTCCATGTCCGTTTCCTGCCATCTCTTCTCATCCTCCTCCTCCAGTCTTCACCAGGATTCGATCCTGGAGACCTCCGATGTAGGAGAGAGGTATTCTGCTGCCTGCGCCACCTCAGCTCCTGGCTTCTGGAGCTTTCGGAGCATCTCGTCTTGTCTCTCCCCTGTTACGTCATCATTCTGCTGCATGGCTCCCAGGGCCCGACAGCTCAGCGGCACACAGAGCCTGGCAGCCCATGCGCTTTCTATATATATATATTTTTTTTTTAATTTTACCAGGAGGTCCCGGGGATAGAACCCAGGTCCCTCCATATGGCAGACGGACGCCCAACCATTTGAGCCACATCCGCCCCCCATGTTTTTATATTTTGATAAGCATATTTCTATATATTTTATTCATTTGTTAGTCATATATTTTATTTTGTGCATTTAAAAACAATGTTCTCAGAAAGGGAATACAGGCTTCACCTAATTGCCTATTAGATCCATGGTGCACACACACACAAAAAAAGATTAGAGATCATTTGGCTACATTCTGGAACATCTAGGTAGATAAGCATTTAAGTGGACTACAAAAGGAAAGCAACTTCAAATTTACCCACACAGTCTCAGGTAATGGAGGCGACCCAATTTCCTAAGGAGAAACACCTTGGTCATACTCAACCCTTCCCTTTGTTTGTCACTATTTATTTAACAAATGTTTTCTCTGAATGCTTATTCTGTGCCAGCCACTGTACTAAGCATGGGGAGACAGCAGCAAACAAATGAAATTTCCTTCACCCGGCATCTCTTCATCTTGGTAGCTTCAATGTCCATCACAGTGATAGGTGGACAATCTACAAATGTTTGCTGAATGTTGAAAGAAGAATGCCTAAGACCCGAATAAGTGCCACCACCATGTTGTAAGAAGATTCAAGCAAAAATCCTCTGGCTTTCAAAATTTCCATTTCTTAGAAAACTTTATCAACTTTCCAATATAAAACAACTTTACCTGACCTTATCATTATTCCCTCCTTAATACTCAGGTTTCTCAATTAAATAAGTCTTTGATGTCCATGAGAAATTGTTCTTGTGAAGGACATCCAAGCAAAGGGAACAAGGACAGAAGGAAGTCTTATTAAATTTCTTTTCGGATCTGAACATATTGGTGCGATATAATATGTACCTACTACGGATTCCTGCTGTATTAAAACACACAGGACTCAAAGATGAAGCTTGCACTTTCCACTAAAAGGAAAAAAAAAAAAAAAAACAGAAGCAAAATAATAAAGATTTTCCAGTAGCTTGGGAATTGATGATGGTGGAGGGTAGGGAAATGGTAAGGACGTTGGGGACCTCACATCCAGACTCTTTACCAGCTCACACAGTGCAATACTAAAAAGAAAGCTTTCATAAAATGGGCAGAACCATCCTTCCAAACCTTCATTCCACATGGAAAAGAGTGTGGCCTGCATCATCACATAACAGCTGAACAATTTCACCCCCCACCTTCTTAATCATCAGTACTACTTTGATCACTTATTTTACCAAGGAAAGAAAAATGTAAGCACCAGCAGGAGACTGATGATCTGAGTTTAAGCATACAGCAATGATTATGACCTGCCAGGCCTGGGCTGTGTTGTAGCAAGGGATATAAAAGATTATTTCATGCTCCTTCACTCATATCCTGAAAGTACAGACTGACTGCTAAATGAATTCACATTCTCAGAATACTAGCAAAAGTATTTTCTGCCCTGCAATTTGGAGAATGAGGCAAGATGACTTTACACGAACTGCTCAAGTAAGCCAAGAAATTTAGAAACAGGGCTAGAAAGAGAACACAGGTATCCCAAGAGTTGTCTCTCTGCCCCATAAGGACAAAGTAAGAACGAACTTCTAGCAAGCACAACACCGTGTGCAGGTACTGTGCTAAGCACTTACATATACCATATGTCCATTCTTACTAAACAAATCTTAGGAGATAGGTACTATTGCCATGCCCATTTTGCAGATGAGGAAGCATATTCAGAAAGCTAGGTCATTTTCCAGTATCTGAGAGCTACTAAGTGGGTGAAGTAGGGATTGAAACCCTGGCTGCCTGAGCCCACAATCTTAACCACCAGGACATTCTGCCTCTGATCCTGGGATCTCACCTTAACAGTAATCAATCTTACTTCTCCTTTGAAATACTCTAAGAGCTCACTCTGTCAAACACTAGATTAGGAACCATTTATTCTATGAGTTCTTCAAAAACTAGGGGTCTAGAGGTTGGGTATAGTTAGAGAAAGATAAGAGGACACACTTTGCACAGTCCCAAAATCCATAAGGACTGAAATAGAAGATTTCTTAAAAGCAGAGGTAAGGGGAAGGAAGCACAGGAAGGTAAGGGGAGGAGTGATTTCTCCTTCTTCTCCCTCCTCTTTCCCTTCTTCCACTGCGGTAGCCATAACAGAATGGCTCCACGGAAAAGTAAGGGTAGATAACACCATTCAACTATGGCTTCCTAATAATTCAGTAGTGTCTGTGATGCAGTAAAAATAAAATAACACAGAGCTGGAAGTTAGGAGACCTGGATTATCTACCCAAGATCAACCACTAAGTAGCTTTTCTAAGCAGTGTTCCTTCTTCCATAAATAAGGGTGTGATAGTGGCCTAGGTGTGGGCTTCTTTCTGCTCCACAGCTATGAGCATGAACCAAATGAAACTGCCAATATTGGAGCATTTTTTTACCTACAAAAGTGGCAATTTCAAATGGTTCAACCTAATAAATGGATTTGCACATAGCCTTTCATGCTACACTATCTGTTTCTTATCTCCCTAGTCTAATTCACCTAATTCTGACATCTACCACCCTTCAAACCTACTAGCAATCAAAAGGGATTCAAGTAATGGCTCAAAGTGAAAAATCATTTAATTTAACTAAAGATCCTTACAATGTGAAGGATGACTAATAGTTCTATAATAAGGAAGTAGGTAATATAAGCAGTTCCAGAGAGATACCACCAGTTACTGCTGAGGGAATATATGGGAACATTTTTCAAAGCGGCTGATCCGAGTAGGCTCTGAGGTTCCACAAGCCCCGCTGATTTGCTGAGTCATCTTTCCAAAGAAGAGAGAGAAATACTTTAGGTTGGGTTACATATGTGTTGGCAATGATGGTGGGCTGGTAGTGATTCTAACCCACTTGCTTTTTAGCAAACATGCTTACCAGGAACATGCAGAGAGAAAAGGAAGAAAAACTTTGGTTATTCAGAACTGGCAAAGAAAATTTGCTGTTCTCTAAAATTTCTCTGAACTGCTATATTTATGCAGCTTAAACTAAGGTTTCCATGTCTAATTTAATATGGAAAGTCATCTGTTCCCATGAGTTAGGCAATAGCCCCAGAAGATTATATGAAAGCTCATGGTGGCGTCAATAGTGACTCTCATCTTTGTCCACACAGATTTAACAGAAAGCGAAGGAAATCCAGCAGAAGCATTTTAAACTGTACCTGACTAGCTAGTTTGGTTTTTTGGTTGTTGTTTTTTAAAACAGAAGAGATTCACAGGAAATTGCAAAAATAGTAGAAAGAATTCCAGAACCCTTTACCCAGCTTCTCCCTATGGTACTACCTTTTGTAACTATAATACAAAATAAAACCCAGAAAATTTTCATTGCAAACCAGACTACAGACCTTGTTCAGATTTTGCCGGTTTTTACATGCACTCATTTGTATTTGTGAGAGAGTGTGTATGCATGTGCACTTCAATACAATTGTATCCCATGTATAGATTCTTTTAACCAACACCACAATCAAGAAAAAGAACTGAACAGAACTGTTTCATCATCCTTGTGCAACACCCTTTATATCTGCACCCTTCTTCCCACTGTCCCTATGACTGGCAATCACTAATCTATCCTCCTTTTCTAGAATTTTGTCATTTCAAGAATGCTATAAAATGGAAGAATATATTATATAACCTTTTGAGATTGGCCTTTTTTCACTTGACATAAAGCTCTTGAGATCCAAGAGCTTTATGTATTTATCAATTGTTCATCTTTTTATTGTCGGGTAGTTTTCCATTTTATGGTGTACCTCAGTTTGTTTAACCATTCACCCACTGAAGAAGACTTGGGTTGTTTCCAATATGGGGCTATTATGAATAAAGCTGTTGTATAGGTTTTTGCGTGGACATAAGTTTTCATTTCTCTGGTATAAATGTTCAAGAGTAATTGCTTGCCCATATGGTAAGAGCAGGTTTAGTTTTACTAGAAACTGCTAAGTGATTTTCCAGTGTGGCTACATGATTTTACATTCCCACCGGCAATGTATAAGAAAGCTAGTTTCTCTGTGTCCTTGTCAGCATTTGATGTTCTCACTTAGCCCTTCTAACAGGTATACAGTGATAGCCCATTGTGGTCTTAGTTTACATTTTCCTAATGGCTAATGATGTTGAACATCTTTTCATGTATTTATTTGCCATCTATCTATCCTTTCTGGAAAAATGTCTGTTTGTGTCTTTTGTCCATTTTCTAGTTGGATTGTTTGTCTTTAAATAGTTAAGGTTTGAGAGTTCTTTACATATTCTAGGCGTAAGTCCTCTGTCAGATATATGCTTTGCAAATATTTTCTTCCAGTCTACAGCTTGACTTTTCATTCTCTTAACAGGGTCTTTCACATAGCAAACATTTGTAATTTTAATGAAGAATAATTTATCCATTATTTATTTTATGCATCATCCTTTTGGTGTCATGTCTAAAAACTCTTTACCTAGACCTAGGTCTCAAAGATTTTATCCTATGTGTTCTTCTAAAAGTTTTATAGCTGTATATTTCACATTTCAATTTATGATCCATTTTAATTAAAATTAATTAATTTAATTTTTGTAGGATGTGAAGTTGAAGTTGAAGTTCAATCTTTTGCCTATGCATGTCCATTGTTCTAGTACTATTTGTTGTAAAGACTATCTTTCCTTCACTGAGTTGCTTTTGAACTTTTGTCAAAAATCAATTAGGCATATTTGGGTGGGTCTATTTTGGGTTATTTATTCTGTTCCATTGATGTGTTTGTCTATTGCTCCATCAATACCACACAGTCTTGATTACTGTAGCTATCTAGGAAGTCTTAAAATCATGTAGAATGAGACCACTCACTATACTGTTCTTTTTCAAAATTGACTTTGTTCTTCTAGTTCCCTTGTTGCCTTTCCATATAAATTTTAGAATAAGCTTGTCTATATTTACAAAAAAAATCTTTTTGAGATTTTGATAGGAATTACATTAAGCCTATAAGTAAATTTGGAAAGAACTGACATCTTTTCTATGTTGAATCTTTCAATCCACGAATAAGGTGTCTCTCTTGATTTATTTAGATCTTCTTTGATTTATCTCACCAGCATTTTGTAATTTCTAGCATTTAGGTCCTATGTATGTTTATTAGACTTATACCTAAGTGTTTCATTTGGGTGGGGGGTGACTATAAATGCTCTTATATTTTTAATTTTGGTTGCCATGTGCTTGTAAATAGTATATAAAAATGACTGATTTGTGTATATGTTGGTCTTGGATGCTATGCCATTGCTGAACTTACTTGTTAATTCTAGGAGTTTTTTGGGTGGATTCCTTGCAGTTTTCATCTGCAAATGGGCCAATTTGTATCTTCCTTCCCAATATATTGACTTTTATTTTATTTTCTTGCCCTATTGCACTTGCTAGGACTTCCAATAGTTGAATGATGGAGAGAGCAAACATCCTTGCTTTGTTCCTGAGCTTAGGGAGAAAGTATTCAGTCTTTCAACCATTGAGTATGATGCTAGCTGCAAGCTTGTGGTTTTAACTCTTGGCCAAGTATCAAAGAGCAAGCTCTTGAACAAAAAACTTAATGAACTACAGATACCAGAGTAGCAAGAACCTTTGTCATTTTTTACTACCTACTGTCTAGCCCCCTTCCTCATAAAACAATGCTTTGACTCCCCGCCCCCCATCACTTATGCAGTTCCAATGCAGTAGGCAAATGAGTCAGATCTGGCCAATTCATCTATTCCATCTCCTAGTCCAAGCACTTAGTACAATGAAATTCAAATATGGTATTGCCTTGGGATTGTTATGCAAAAGCTCTCTTTCCACTATACTTTTAGATTAGATGTTGAAAAAACTATGGCCAATGAGTCAAATCTGGCTTGCCACCTGTTTTTTGTAAAAAGTTCACTGACCCTTGTTCTTGATAATGAGATGTAAGCCTGGAGTAATTAGAAAGCATCTTGCCACTACCTGGAAAGAATTTGTTAGAAAACGAAGACAACACAAAAGAAGAAACCAACTCCAAATATTATCTCAGCTCCCAGAATCAGATGGGCCTATATTTTCAGTATGTAAGCCAATAAATCCAGCTTTTATCTCACGCAAGTTTGAATTGGTTTTTCTTAAGTTAAATTAAAATAATTCAAATTCACTACATAGATAAAATCCAGAATGCTCATTTTACGACGACAAATCTAATTTCCTCCTCTACTATATGCCCATCAATTCTATAAAGACATGCAACATTTCTTCAGACTAGGATGTGATTGTGTGCTAAAAAATATAATTCATATCATAATTAACTAAAAGATTGTAAAATCAACTGATTTGGGGTTCATTTAGTTTGTTTCCACCAATCATCCTAACATGTTATTAAATAAGAAAGAACCAGAAGGTTGGAAATCAATCAAAATTAACCCCCTATCAAAAAAAAAAAAAAAAAAAATCCCACACTGGATCACAGAACAATTGAGGTGTTAAGTTTAAAAAGAGATGAGACGAGCCAACATAATATTTTGGGTAATCTAAGCACCTCTTAAAATATATGTATATATATATATATATAAATAACATTTTTGTAAGCAAATACACATATATGCATATATATTTATATATCATTTTGCAAATGTTTGTATGTATTGTGAGAATTTTGATTTTTACCCATAATAAAAAAATAAATAAATAAAATTAAATAAACAGTAAAAAAAAAACCTCCCTGAAAGAAGGAAATTGCTCTAAAACCAGCTAGAGAAATGTTCCTCTTCCTTAACAAAACCAAAATTTTCAAGGGAACAAGATTTAACTAATTCGAGTGAAGGTGATTGAAGCTGGGGCTGCTGTCTACTGGGTACCTATCTTCAGTAATGTTCCCTAGAGGTTCCCAGCAATGGGAGACAAAATTAAGCCTAATATTCTTGTCAATTATACAATCATCATTTGTCTGTATTTATACCTCTCTTTAGGAAATGAAAAAACACAGGAAGGTATGGTTTTCCATGAAAGCTATATGTCCCTGTGAAAAAGTAATTCTATATTACGTTTAGGAACAGAATTATTTTGTATTTAAACTTGTTTTAATGTATATATTCTGGAGCAAGGAGATGTTTCTTTTAACAGCACACTTTCCATATGCAGAGGCCAGATGTTAATCTACGGGAAAACTAAAGTGGTTAGTAAGAAAACCAATTATACATGGAGAACAAATACCAAGTGGCTGGGAAGAATGAGGGGAGAAGCTTAAAATGGAGTTGGTGAAGCACTTTTATCACTAGCTCATTGGAAAAAAAGATTGTTGTGGGTTTTTTCAGACCAAGAATAGTATACTGTGACAGGATTTTTATTTCCTCCCCTATGAGTTGAAGAATCATTCAAGAGAGTCAGAGAAAGTGTTATAAACATGAACTCAGTGGGACTTCTTAGAGGACAATTTGACATCTTATCTCTATTAAAGATGAGTATGGTGCTCACTTCGGCAGCACATATACTAAAATTGGAACGATACAGAGAAGATTAGCATGGCCCCTGCGCAAGGATGACACTCAAATTCGTGAAGCATTCCATATTTAAAAAAAAAAAAAAAAAGATGAGTATGGGGAAGTGGATGTGGCTCAAGTGGTTGGGCTCCCGTCTACCATATGAGAGGCCCTGTGTTCAGTTCCCGGGGCCTCCTGGTGATGGCAAGCTGGCCTGCACCTGTGGAGAGCTGAGAGGCCACACGCGCGGAGAGCTGAGAGGCCACGCGGAGAGCTGGCGCAGCGAGATGACCCAACAAAGGGGAGACAAGCAGACACAGAGGAAACATGCAGCAAATGGACAGAGAAAGCAGACAGCGGGCACAAGCGGCAAGGGTGGGAGAGAATAAATAAATAAATAAATAAATAATCTTAAAAAAAAAAAAAAAAGATGAGTATACCTAGGGAAAAGCTAGGATTCAAATTCTAGCTTTTCCACTGGTAGAGACTGCTAACCACCCTCAGTATCCTTTGTCTTCTGCATCCTTGAAGTAATAATATGCTCTAGTACAAGCCGGTCCCATGGCTGCCCATGTACAGACTAAATTTCCTATCCTCCTTTGCACATATATGTGGCCATGTAATTATGTGTCGGCCAATGGAATGTGTTTAAAAGTGATGTATGCACTTTCTGGGTCCTTCAAGATGACTGCCCTGGACTCTTTTATCTTCATCATCTGGCAGGAAAATGGCAATAACTGTCAGCAGCAACCGTGGAAGCCACAGATTAAGGATGGCAGAGCAACCTTGGTAGACATGGACTGCTCACTGCTGAGCTCTTGGACAGAAATAAACTTGGATCTTATTTAAGCCATTGTACTTTGGGGTATTTTTGATATAGCATCCTAGTCTGTAGCCTACTAATATAGCCACTTAATATCTGTGCAACTTGAGGCAAATTATTTAACCTAAGTCTCAGTTTCCATATTTGTAAATGGAATTGTAACACTAATTTTATAAGGTACTAACAGGAATAAATGAGTTAAGAGTCACAAGGTGCTCAATTCAGTGTCTGACATACAATAAAGTGCTCAACTAATGGCAGAGAGTGCTGGGAAGGATGAAGGATACTAAAGAAATTGCTTCCCAAGGCCTCTGACTTCAAGCAGCCATTGTGCCCACAAAGCCCCAAAGGGAGAAATGCATACCTGCTCTGCTTTTGAGTTTCTATCAGTAACAATGCGTAAAGGAAAATCAAGGCTATCTTATATTTTAGCCCAGTAGAAGAATTAAGATAAAACATTTCATTACAATTTAGCAAATTGTGCCTAAATCTTTAAATAGTTCTTTAGATCTCATTCTCTATTTTATTGTGTTATGCAACATTATTTATTTGTTTATATTCAACTGATTGAATTGAGTTCCATGTTTACATAAAAACTAGCTGAGTGGAAAAGTATATTTACCTACATTGCCAGATCACCTTACCAGGTTAGGCTGAGGAAGAAACATGCAAATTAACTGGAGTCCTCTATACTGGACACCCAGCCTGAAGCAGAGTTCAATAATCAATGGAGGCCTTGGCCTGTTTTTCTCTTCTACATATTTCTCTATTTTGTAATTACTGGCCCTCTGACATTCCGGATTCTTCTTTTATTTTGTGTAGGGGGACATCTTCAATAGCCTTGAGATCTGCTGAACACTGGAGTCCATATCCTTGGCACCAAGATAAGGACTATTCTGACTCTAGGGACTTCCCCAGGGCTCTTACATGAGTTTCACATGTCACAAAATGAAGGAAAAAATATGAAAAGATTAGATGACCCAGCTGAGGCCAGCATCTTTGAAATGGGGGCAAGGGTTACATTACCAGGCTTAACTCCTTCCATCTGACCTGATAATGTTCCAGTGCTTATTATGGGTTTTGGGCTACTATAGTGGTGGGAGGCTGAAACCAAAGGGGATGATAAAAGATGCTGCATAACCTATATCCACTTTTATGATCATTTACCCCACTTAAAATGGGCTTGAAATAATGCTTTGTGGCCTTCTTCATAATAACAGGAGGCATCATAGGGTCAATAAAAATACCAGCAAGCCCGATGGGTCTCTGCCTCCTCTAAGAGGTCCACAGGTGCTACAGCTGCCTCAGGGAAGGGGCATCCTTGTGTCCTATCATATAGAACCCACACCTTAGGAACAAGAGGCCAAAGCTCAGGCATCACATCCACCCAGAAAATATCAATATCTACAAATGCCAACCTATAAAGAAAACACTAACTCTGGAACATTGGTCTTGATAACCCAAGACTTTAGAGCAGCAACAAAACTCACATCACTAGGGAAGTAACAAACAACCCAGGACATTTTTTCTTGATCTACTTCCCTGAATTGTTACTTACAGGTTCCCGGCCATCCATGGCTTCCATCCAAAGCCTCCGGTCCTCTTCTGACAATGCCTGCATGGTGATAACCCCTGGCCTGGGAAGAGAGGAGAGAGACGGATAAGAAACCAGTGCCACAAATAGAGACCGGCAAAGGTGAACTTTAAAGAAACACCTACTAGATTGAGTAAGATATTGCTAGGGTTAAAAATAGGAATAACAGCACAATAGTGAAGCAGATGTGGCTTAAGAGATTGGGCTCCCATCTACCATTTAGGAGGCCCAGGGTTCGATTCCCGGGGTCTGCTGGTGAAGGCAAGCTGGCCCAAGTGGAAAGCTGGCCTACGTGGAGTGCTGGCCCAAGCAGAGTGCTGGCCCAAGCAGAGAGCTGGAGCAGCAAGATGACTCAACAAAAAGAGACACAGGGGAGAGACAATAAGAGACACAGCAGATCAGGGAGCTAAGGTGACGCAAGAGATTGAGCACCTCTCTCCAACTCCGGAAGGTCCCAGGATTGGTTCCCAGTGCCGCCTAAAGAGAAGACAAGCAGACACAGAACACACAGCAAATGGACACAGAAGAGCAGACAATGGGGGGGTGGGGGGGTAAATAAATAAATCTTTAGAAAAAAAAAGAGATGTTTATATAAGTGAATATCCTTGTTCTTAGGAAATATACATGGAAGTATTAAGTGTTCAAGAAGCATGACATATATAACATATTCTCAAAAATTTAGAAAATAGATAGCCAGACAGACAGACAAACAGGTGGACAAATGAATAGATGGAATGATATGGCAAAAGTAGCAAAACGTTAAAAGTTGGTAGTTCTGGGTATCTTGGTGGGGGTATGTTGGATTTCTCTGTATGGGTTTGATATAATTTTTCAACTATCCTGTAAATTTGAAATTATTTCAACATAAAAAGAAAAATTAAAAAACAGAACAAAACTGAGTACAAGCCCTCCAGAAAGCACACACACAATATCAAATGGCTCTTGCTGAGTTCCTACTATAGATGGCACTCTATGGAGAGCTGAGACTTGTGCCATAAAAATGACCTAGGGAGAAGAGACTAAATGCTCATTAAAGCAGTTCTTAACATAGGGTCCACAGATGGATCCCCAGAGAGTCCCTAAACAACCTCTCCCTAAAGGTATATGCATTCTTCTGCAGAAACAATTCAAACTTCCATCAGATTCTCAAAGAGAACTGTAAAAACCCTCAGAAGGTTAAGAATTGCTCATTTAAACCCACATCTTTAAAAGGGAGAAAGAGGTCCACCTGAGCCAAAACTAAAGTCCAATTACCCTTTTAAGTCCACAAGTCTTGATAGTGATGAGAGAGCAGCACTGAAACATGCAGGCTTGACAACACACTGAGCAGCACAAGCCTGGGCCCCATAAGCACTCAAGCCTGGTTGTTCTGACCCACCAATAATCACTGCTCCTGGCTTATTTCCACAGTGCCAATGTATATGCTAGACTTCTTTATGTTCACTATATTTTAAATACCACATTTGCTTCCTCTCATCCCTCAACATCCCTTAAAAAAAAGAAGATTCCAAAGATGTGAGCCTA